>CAMRHE010000990.1:157500-283197 GCA_947044405.1 Leptodactylus fallax | reverse complement strand
ATATATAGCCCTAGGAGTCCTGACAGTGTCATACACTATGTATTATAGATATATAGTCCTAGGAGCCCTGACAGTGTCATACACTATGTATTATAGATATATAGTCCTAGGAGACCTGACAGTGTCATACACTATGTATTATAGATATATAGTCCTAGGAGTCCTGACAGTGTCATACACTATGTATTATAGATATATAGTCCTAGGAGTCCTGACAGTGTCATCCACTGCAATAGGCCTCATCACAGACGAAGATGACAGGGAGTACAGAGAACTGAAATGGGATTTTGTGGATTGGTGCTAGTGGAATTAGCACTAGCGCTCGGTTTGCGCTCAGTTTCCTTTTTTTGGTTCCGCTTGGGGACCCGAAAAACGGAAACCCAATCCGCTTAAAAAATACCCCATAGACTATAATGGGGTCCGCCGGGTTTCTGCCTGAAAAATGAGGAGTTCAAGCGATGGTGTGAACCCAGCCTTAGTATGATTTTTTATGTTTCGCCTACCCCCCCTCCACTGTGATTTGTCCACTTCCTGGACAACCCCTTCAATACAAAGGGGTTATTAATAGGCATTATTAATACAAGGGGGGCATTTAGGTAAGAGGGCATAGGAGGGTATATTTAATAATAGGGGAATTGGGCAATATTCATTTTAGGTGGCACTTGGGCATTATTGATATAAGGAGGTACACAGGGTATTATTAATTAATAATAATAATAATAATAATAGTCCTTTAATAGTCCCACAATGGGGAAATTCAGTGTGTTACAGCAGCAAAGATAAGATAAGATAAGCAGATACAAATACAAATACAACATGTACAGGAATGTTCCAAGGTGAGAGGCATTACATTAATAGCAGACAGACAGATAGGACGTAGCAGGGGGGGGGGGATATAACAGGCAGAGAGATATTTCAGTTCTCTGTATGTAATGATCTCCACTTAGGTCGGTGTTGGTTGTACAGCCTAACCGCGGTGGGGAGGAAAGACTTCCTATAGCGCTCCTTCTCACACCTAGGGTGGAGCAGTCGGTCACTGACAGTACTGCCCAGCGCTATCACAGTCTCATGCATGGGATGGGACTTCTTCTTCTGCATGGAGCTCACCACGGACAGTATCCTTCTGTCACCCACCACCTGCACTCGGTCCAGTGGGCTCCCCAGGACAGAGCTGGCCCTTCTAATCAGCTTGTCAAGTTTATTTCTGTCCCTGGTTGATATACTGCTCCCCCAGCAGGCCACTCCAAAGAAGATGGCTGATGCCACTACCGTGTTGAAAAAAGTTCTAAGAAGTGCCCCCCGGATTCCAAAGGCTCTCAGTTTCCTAAGCAGGTAGAGCCTGCTGTGGCCCTTCCTGTACAGGGCCTCCATATGATCTGCCCAGTCCAGCTTATTATTAAGGAGCAAACCCAGGTACTTATAGGTGTTCACAATCTCGATGCCCGTCCCCAGGATGTCCACTGGTTTAGGAGGGCTTCTGCCTTTACGGAAGTCCACCACCATCTCCTTGGTCTTCCCCGCGTTAATCTTCAGGTGGTTCCGGTGGCACCAGTCCACAAAATCCTGGTTCAGTTCTCTGTACTCCCTGTCATCATCATCTGTGATGAGACCCACTATTGCAGAGTCGTCAGAATACTTCTGTAGGTAGCAGCTGGATGAGTTGCACCTAAAATCTGCAGTGTACAGTGTGAAGAGGAAAGGGGCGAGAACCGTACCCTGAAGTGCCCCCGTATTACAGATCACGGTACCTGACACACAGTCTTGGGCTCTCACGTATTGAGGTCGATTTGTGAGGTAGTCTAGGATCCAGTTGGAGAGGTGGTGGTCCACTCCAGCAAGGCCCAGCTTGTCCCTCAATAACCTGGGCTGTATGGTGGTAAAAGCACTGGAGAAGTCAAAGAACATTATTCTCACTGTGTTCCCTGGTTTCTCCAGGTGAGACAGAGCCCTGTGCAGAAGATGGATGATGGCATCATCTACCCCAATGCCCGGCCGATAAGCAAACTGGAGGGGGTCCATAGCGGGGCTCACTAGAGGGCGGAGATGTGTGAGAACCAATCTCTCCAAGATCTTCATCAGGTGGGATGTCAGTGCTACAGGTCTGTAGTCGTTGAGGTCCATAGGGTGGGGTTTCTTTGGAACTGGTACCACACAAGAAGATTTCCATAATTCAGGGACTATTTCCTGCCTCAGGCTCATATTATACATATATGTAATTATACCACACAGCTGGTCCCCGCAAGTCTTAATTAGCCTTGCACTGATGTCATCTGGCCCTGCGGCTTTCCTCGCCTTGATCTTTTTCATCTCCTTCCTAACCTGGGCCCGTGTGAAGGTCAGACTGTGGCCAGATAAAGACGGATTTCTGGATTTACTGGTCTGTTGGGAAGTGGCCGCATGGGGAGAAGTCATTGTGGTGGGGGAAGCTGGTGTGTGATCAAATCTGTTGAAGAATAGGTTTAGTTCATTAAGCCAATTAACATCTGCCTCAATCTGGCAGACCGACTGTTTATGACCCGAAATTGACTTAAGCCCCTCCCAGACCCCCCTTATGTCTTTTCTTTCCATTTGCTTTTCCATTTTTTCTTTATAACTGGCTTTTCCCTGCCTGATTTGATTCCTGAGCTCCTTTTGTACTTCCCTCAACCCCTCCTTATCTCTTGTCCTGAACGCCATCTTTTTCTCCTTAAGTAGTGTTTTTATATCAGAGTTAATCCATGGTTTGTTATTGGAGAAGCACCTCACCACTTTTGTGGGTACTGTGTTGTCCACACAAAAATTAATGTAATCTGTTATGCAGTGTGTGAGTCCTTCTATGTCTTCCCCATAAGAATCCTGCAGAACTTCCCATGCGGTTGTGTCAAAACAATCCCTCAGAGCCTCATCACTCTCCTCGGACCATATCCTCACTGTGCAGGTGACAGCTGGTTCTCTACGTACAAGTGGTTTGTACACAGGTCGGAGATGCACTAGGTTGTGATCCGATCTCCCCAGGGGCGGTAGGGCAGATGAGTTATATGCCTCCCTCACGTTGGCAAAGAACAAGTCCAGTGTTTTGTTGTCTCTTGTGTGGCAGGTTACATACTGTGTGAAACTGGGCAGTGTGGATGATGGAGAGGCGTGGTTGAAATCACCCGACAGAAGAAAGAGGGCCTGGGGATGTTTTATCTGTAGAAGGCTCAGCGTGGCTTGTAGGACCTCGCAGGCAGCGTCAGCTTTCGCAGAGGGGGGACATATGCAGCTATCACGATGACATGTGATAGTTCCCTTGGTAGGTAGAAAGGTCTCATGCTCACAGCTAATAGTTCAATGTCCTTACAGCAAGTTTGCTCCTTAATCACAATGTGCCTAGGATTACACCATCTATTATTCACAAACATTGCCAGCCCTCCTCCTTTCCTCTTACCGCTCTCCCTTGTCCTGTCTGCCCGAAGGAGTTTAAAACCATCCAAGGAGACCAGAGGGTCAGGAGTAACTTCAGTGAGCCAAGTCTCTGTAAGTAGCATCATGCTGCACGCCCGAAACTCCTGATGATGCCTGGTGAGAGCTGTTAGTTCATCCATCTTGTTTGCAAGAGATCTCACATTGCCCATGATGATGGAGGGAACAGCTGGTCGGTAATGCCTCTTTTTAATCCTCTGAAGAGTTCCTGCTCTGCATCCCCTCCCCCGCTTTTTCTTTCTCCAAATCTCACGGGGGATGTGTGACCAGATGGTATGCCATCCTGCTGTGTCTCTGAGCTGCAGAATTTCCTCTCTTGTATAGACAAAGGAATTGTCTGCATACACAAAAGATCCCATTTTCAAGCAGAACAAAAGACAGATAAAAAACAAAAAAAAAAAAAAAAAAAAAGTATCACAAGGGTCCAAGTCTTTGTGTGTGTTTCTTCATAGTGCAAAAATTAGGGGAATTATTCATTGAGGGGCAGTATTAAATAAAGGGGCACATAGGAGCATTATTAAATTAAATAGGCACATGTTGGTATTATTCATTTCCAGGGGATTTTATATCATATATTTTATAATTGGGGGTATCAGCAGGATGGAGAGTTCATGTAGTTAAGGACAATATGGGTCGGGTGCCTGGAAAAGTGAGGAGCCAAAGATGTCTGTGGTGCAAACTTTACAGAGACTGGAAGAAGTGGTCATGGTGGTCCAGATGGAAGTGACGATAAGTGTAAACCATCAGAGACGTCACATTGTTCCTGTACTGTATTTACCTAACTGGTCTTCACAGCCCTGTGTATAACCACTATCTACCACTATAGGGTCACCGTATAGTCATAGTGTTGGCAGGGCCGGTTTTAGACAAAGTGGGGCCCTGGGCAAAATTAAAAGTGGGGCCCCAAATGCTGATATGCAAACAACACCATCGTCTTCCAGTGGCAGCCCCATAATAACGCCTCCTTTCTGCCAACAAAAAAGTAATAACAAGCCCCATTTTCCCACACACAATTCAAATGAGCACCTTTGTACCACCTAATAGATTTTTGCACCCAGTCATCAGTTATTATAGCGCCTCCTTATAAATAATAGTCCCTGCTTATAAATAATATTACACCTTTATCAGTAATAGCTCCCTTATAAATGATAAATAGTGCCCTGTATCAGTAATATCCCTCCTTATCAGTAACAGACACCCCGTAAAAATAATACTGCTCCCTCATAAATAATAGCCCCCTCATAAATAATAGTTACCCTTATAAATAATAGTCCCCATTATCACTAATAGCCCCCTTTATAAATAAGTCCACTTAACAATTACACCCCCCTTATAAAAAGTTCCCCTCTTATAAATATTAGCTCCCCCCTTATAATGGATGCCTTATATATAATAGTTCCTCCCTTATAAATAATATCCCATCTTATATATAATATTTCCCCCTTATAATAGCCCCCTCATATTTAAGTTTCCCAATTATATATAGTAACCCACCCTTATATATAATAGTTGTCCGTTATACAGTGTCAGACTGAAGGGCCTTAGGCCCACCAGAGGATCTTGTTCTGGGGCCCCAACCAACATCTTCCTGCTAATAGCCTACACCGCGGCTCCTTCACTGAAGTCTTACCTATGTGCTAACTACCGTGTTTCCCCGAAAATAAGACACCCCCCGAAAGTAAGGCATAGGAGAGGTTTCGGAGAATTGCCTAATATAAGGCATCCCCCGAAAGTAAGGCGTATGTTCCCGAACAGAACATACGGTATATACGATATGTGAGGCCGCGGGGCGAACCCCACAATCTCTGCTATCATTATACTCCGGGGTCTTTTCAGACCCCGGAGTATAATAATCGGCGGCCCAGGGGAGGTGAGCGAAGATAAAAAACTATGTGCTTACCTGTCCTACGCTTCTCCAGGCTTCGGGCCTGTTTGGTGACGTCGCAGACGTCAGCGGACGTCATTTTGCGTCGCGACGCCGGCCGGATCATGTGACGCGGCCTGGTCTAACAGTGAAGAAGGCCAGAGTAGCGTACGGGCATGCACCGGAGCGAGGAACAGGTAAGCAACGTTGTTTTTTTATGTTTCTATCCTCCCCTGGGTCTCCGATCATTATACTCTGGGGTCTGAAAAGACCCCACAGTATAATAATTGTTCATGGGTGGTCCACTATGGAGCAAACTACTGTGTGCAGGGGCCACTATGGGGAATGATACTGTTTGCAGGGGCCACTATGGCGAATGATACTGTGTGCAGGGGCCACTATGGCGAATGATACTGTGTGCAGGGGCCACCATGGGACATGATACTGTGTGCAGGGGCCACTATGGGGCATGATACTGTGTGCAGGGGCCACTATGGCGAATGATACTATGTGCAGGGGCCACTATGGGGAATGATACTGTGTGCAGGGGCCACTATGGGACATGATACTGTGTGCAGGGGCCACTATGGGGAATGATACTGTTTGCAGGGGCCACTATGGGGCATGATACTGTGTGCAGGGGCCACTATGGGACATGATACTGTGTGCAGGGGCCACTATGGGACATGATACTGTGTGCAGGGGCCACTATGGGATATGATACTGTGTGCAGGGGCCGCTATGAGACATTATACTGTGTGCAGGGGCCACTATGGGGCATGATACTGTGTGCAGGGGCCACTATGGGGAATGATACTGTGTGCAGGGGCCACTATGGGATATGATACTGTGTGCAGGGGCCACTATGGGACATGATACTGTGTGCAGGGGCCACTATGGGGAATGATACTGTTTGCAGGGGCCACTATGGGGAATGATACTGTGTGCAGGGGCCACTATGGGATATGATACTGTGTGCAGGGGCCGCTATGAGACATTATACTGTGTGCAGGGGCCACTATGGGGAATGATACTGTTTGCAGGGGCCACTATGGGGAATGATACTGTGTGCAGGGGCCACTATGGGATATGATACTGTGTGCAGGGGCCGCTATGAGACATTATACTGTGTGCAGGGGCCACTATGGGGCATGATACTGTGTGCAGGGGCCACTATGGGGAATGATACTGTGTGCAGGGGCCACTATGGGATATGATACTGTGTGCAGGGGCCACTATGGGACATGATACTGTGTGCAGGGGCCACTATGGGGAATGATACTGTTTGCAGGGGCCACTATGGGACATGATACTGTGTGCAGGGGCCACTATGGGATATGATACTGTGTGCAGGGGCCACTATGGGACATGATACTGTGTGCAGGGGCCACTATGGGGAATGATACTGTGTGCAGGGGCCACTATGGGGAATGATACTGTTTGCAGGGGCCACTATGGCGAATGATACTGTGTGCAGGGGCCACTATGGGGAATGATACTGTGTGCAGGGGCCACTATGGGGAATGATACTGTGTGCAGGGGCCACTATGGGAGATGATACTGTGTGCAGGGGCCACTATGGGGCATGATACTGTGTGCAGGAGCCACTATGGGACATGATACTGTGTGCATGGAAATTAATGGTTTGGATTGTTATGATGATGTCCTAGAAGATGATGACATAACTGTCATTGAATAAATTTTACTTTCTATTCGTACCGTAAATATTGGTAAATGTACCATACTGTTAATTGTTGTACATGGAAATAATGGTACAGTAGTAGTAAGAAATTCTTGATAGGATTCACAGTTTGTCTGGTTATGCTGGTTTGTGATGACAACTACTGTACAGTACCGTATATAATAAATGTTCATTTTTTTGTTCAGCAATAAATGTGAATTCTTCTTCATTGAAAAAAAAATAAGACATCCCCTGAAAATAAGACACAGCACATCTTTGGGAGCAAAAATTAATATAAGACGCTGTCTTATTTTTGGGGAAACAGGGTATCTGGTGTTACTGAGTATGTTCCCCGTATAGTCAGCCCCTATAGTACTGTGCAGGCCCCAATAACTCCATGGCCAGCTCATGCACAGTACTGTATGGGGAATGACATGGCCATGGAGCACTACACATATGTGCAAGATTACAGTGAGGGAGCTGTGAGACAGACATAGCACACAGGGCTGCCAGCAGGAATTGTGAGCCCCCCCCCCCCCCCACAGTATAATGCTCCACATGGTATATAATGCTCCACAGTATAAAATGCTCTCCTGACCCTCCAGTTTCCCCACATAGTATATAATGCTCCACAGTGATCCCACACAGTATAAAATGCTCCCCTGAGCCCCCCATAGTGGCCCGATATGGTATGTAAGGCTCCACACAGTATAATACTCCACAGTGGCCCACACAGTATACTACCCCTTAGTGGCCCCAGCAGTGCAATATGCTCCCCAGCAGCCCCACACAATATAATATGCTCCATACAGTATAATATGCACCCCACAGTGCCCCTCCAGTATAATGCTCCACAGTGGCCTAACACAGTATAACATGCTCCATAATGACCTCCACACAGTATAATATACTCCCCAGAGGGGTTCCCACAGTATAATGCTCCACAGTGGTCCCCCACAGTATAATATGTTCCCCACAGTCCCCCCTAGTATAATGCTCTACAATGGCCCCACAGAGTATCATATGCTCCCGAAAAGCCCCACACAATATAATACACCCCACACAGTATAACAGGCTCCCCACACTGTCCCTTCCCCCAGTATAAAGCTCCACAGTGGCCCATAGTATAATATGCTCCCCAGAGGGCCCCCGCTAGTATAATGCTCCACAGTGCCCCCTCCAGTATTTTGCCCCACAGTGGCGACACGCAATATAATATGCTCTGCTGATGGCCCCCCAAAATAATGCTCCACAGTGACCCCACTCAGTATAACATGCTCCAGAAATGGCCTCCACACAGTATAATATACTGCCCAGAGAGGTTTCCCCAGTGTAATACTCCACAGCGGCCCAAAATGGTATAATATGCTCTCCAGAGCCCCCCCCCCCCAGTATAATGCTCCACAGTGGCCCCGCACAGTATAATATACTGGGGGCCCCTCTGGAGAGCATATTATACTGTGTGGGGAAACCAACCGTGGAGCATTATACTGGGGGGGGGCTCTGGAGAGCATATTATACTGTGTGGGGCCAGAGTATAATAATCGAAGGCCCGGGGGAGGGAGGGAAAATAACAAACAGTTATACTCACCTTGTCTTACCTCTGCTGGGCCTTCTCGCGCTGCTCCGCTATCCCCGCCGGCGACCGCTTCCTCTTCTCTGCGGCTGACGTCACGCGTTGTGGACGTCACCGCTGAGGCCTGCGATTACGTGCGGCAAGCTGTCAGCACGCCCCACGTGATCGCTAAGGCTGAGGCCTGGCCTCAGCAGTGATGTCCGGAATGCCAGAAGATGACGTCGGACGCAAGGACAAGTGAGTAAAAATTTTTGTTATTTTTACTCACCTCGGAAAGGGGCCCTGCATCCCTTTCTGTTATTGATTTGGCCAGGCCTGACTCCGGGACCCGGAGTCATTAGGTTCCGGATCCCGGGGGCCCCTTTTGGGGACAGGGCCCTGGGCAATTGCCAAGTTTGCCCCCCCCCCTAACTCCGGCCCTGAGTGTTGGTATACCTGATTTGGGGGCCACTTGGACATGTTTGGCCCCCCCCTGGGCTGAACCCCTAGCTACGCCTCTGATTGGTGACAATCCATTTCTGGAAACAGACAGGGGGAGGGTGTTTAGTTTAGGGTCAAATTATCATTTTATCCCGGACAACCCCTTTAAGCAGGGACCAGGACAATCTATTCACTCCCATCCTGACCAAAAAAAGCTTTTTCTACCATATCTTGTATTGGGAAGTGCGGCCTCTTTCTGCGATGTTTTTTGAATACTATGTCCCTAATTTTAGTATTAGGAGCAATTGAGTAACAGCGGAATGAGGTGGAGGTAAAGATCGGAGAAAAGGGCATTGGATTTAGCCCTCTGCGATCTCTGGGGGCATTAGAAGCCAGGTTGACCTATGGAGATAGTCAGGTGACAATACAAGGGCAATAACTAGAGAGCTTTAACTAATAAAGGGCTATGGGCACGATTACCACCGGGGGGCGATGAGCATTGTCACAAGTCTTAGAAGGAGGACACCGCAGTCTCAGGAAGTTCAGCTATTACAATATCTATCGGTGCTCCGTCTGCAGAACTGAAAGTATTTCATTGGGAAATCAGAGAGTAAAAGCCAGAAAAGAGAAGTTACAGTTTGTTCCACCTCAAGTCACCTTTTTAGGACATTACATAAGTCGGGTCAAGACACTTCAGAAAGGAAAAAATTGTCCAAGATTCATCTCCACCCACTACACAAACATCCCCGGGGGTATCTGGGCCTTATATTATACTATAGAGGGCGGACACCTAAAGCTTCAGAGAAATTACACCCCTCCCCCGCTCTATGAAGGCTGCAAAAATGGAAAAGTGACTGAAAACCAATAGCAGAGCTGTAGTCGGATATAGCAGGAGGTGGTGACAGTGCCGGCCAACTATGACAAATCCTCCAGAGAGTCCTGGCACAAAAACATGGAGGTAGCCAAAGACCACTGGGAGATTATTCCTTTATCCTGAATATTCAGTTATCTGGGGGTCTCCTTCCTACACCAGAGCAGCGGCGGTGGCCCTACTAAAGGAGAAGTCCGCAGACACAGTGTTAGGACACCATCTTACTACTCAAGCACCTCACTCAGACTACAACTAAACATCTTCAGCTATGAGGCTGACCAGAAGTGTCCTTACGAATAGGAAGTGTCCCTACACATAGGAAGTGTCCCTACGAATAGGAAGTGTCCCTACGAATAGGAAGTGTGGGAATACACAAAATCCTTTACACTAACTTCAGCTCTGATTTCGGAGTAATATAGAAGAGTTAAGACTTCATCGGGTCAGCGGTTAAGAGAACTGTAAGGAGAAGAGAATAATCATCCTTTATCCTTTACTAACAATCAGAGGTAAGAGCCAGGCAGCAGACTACTGACAGGATACAGGATAGAAACAATCAGAGGTAAGAGCCAGGCAGCAGAATACTGACAGGACCCCAGGATAGAAACAATCAGAGGTAAGAGCCAGGCAGCGGACTACTGTCAGGACCCCAGGATAGAAACAATCAGAGGTAAGAGCCAGGCAGCAGACTACTGACAGGACCAAGGATAGAAACAATCAGAGGTAAGAGCCAGGCAGCAGACTACTGACAGGACTAGAGGATAGAAACAGTCAGAAGTAAGAACCAGGCAGCAGACTACTGACAGGACCAAGGATAGAAACAATCAGAGGTAAGAGCCAGGCAGCAGACTACTGACAGGACTACAGGATAGAAACAATCAGAGGTAAGAGCCAGGCAGCAGACTACTGACAGGACCACAGGATAGAAACAATCAGAGGTAACAGCCAGGCAGCAGACTACTGGCAGGACCCCAGGATAGAAACAATCAGAAGTAAGAGCCAGGCAGCAGACTACTGACAGGAGCACAGGATAGAAACAATCAGAGGTAAGAGCCAGGCAGCAGACTACTGACAGGATTACAGGATAGAAACAATCAGAGGTAAGAGCCAGGCAGCAGACTACTGACAGGATTACAGGATAGAAACAATCAGAGGTAAGAGCCAGGCAGCAGACTACTGACAGGACCCCAGGATAGAAACAAGGGGAGACTTAATAGCGGTATTTAAATATCTGAAAGGTTGTCACAGTGCAGAGGGATCTACCCTATTCTCATTAGCAGAAGGAAGCACGAGAAGTAATGGGATGAAACTAAGGGGAAGGAGATTCAGATTAGACATTAGGAAAAACTTTCTAACAGTAAGGGTAGTGAGGGAGTGGAATAGGCTGCCACGGGAGGTGGTGAGTTCTCCATCAATTGAAATCTTCAAGCGGAATCTGGATAGGTATATAGCTGGGATGATCTAGGAATTCCTGCTTTTGCAGGGGGTTGGACTCGATGGCCCTTGAGGTCCCTTCCAACTCAAACAAACAAACAAACAAAAAAACAAACAAAACAATCAGAGGTAAGAGCCAGGCAGCAGACTACTGACAGGATACAGGATAGAAACAATCAGAGGTAAGAGCCAGGCAGCAGACTACTGACAGGACTACAGGATAGAAACAATCAGAGGTAAGAGCCAGGCAGCAGACTACTGACAGGACTACAGGATAGAAACAATCAGAGGTAAGAGCCAGGCAGCAGACTACTGACAGGACTACAGGATAGAAACAATCAGAGGTAAGAGCCAGGCAGCAGACTACTGACAGGACTACAGGATAGAAACAATCAGAGGTAAGAGCCAGGCAGCGGACTACTGTCAGGACCCCAGGATAGAAACAATCAGAGGTAAGAGCCAGGCAGCGGACTACTGACAGGATACAGGATAGAAACAATCAGAGGTAAGAGCCAGGCAGCAGACTACTGACAGGACTACAGGATAGAAACAATCAGAGGTAAGAGCCAGGCAGCAGACTACTGACAGGACTACAGGATAGAAACAATCAGAGGTAAGAGCCAGGCAGCAGACTACTGACAGGACTACAGGATAGAAACAATCAGAGGTAAGAGCCAGGCAGCAGACTACTGTCAGGACCCCAGGATAGAAACAATCAGAGGTAAGAGCCAGGCATCAGACTACTGACAGGACTACAGGATAGAAACAATCAGAGGTAAGAGCCAGGCAGCAGACTACTGACAGGACCAAGGATAGAAACAATTAGAGGTAAGAGCCAGGCAGCAGACTACTGACAGGACCAAGGATAGAAATCTATCTGCTTTCTTCTTTACTTCTCAGTTATCACCTAGTAAAGTATGTAAAATAATGGACAGCACAAAGGTGTTTGTGTTGTTTTCATAGACCCATTGCTATGAATGGCGGAGACAAGTGGAGATATGAGAGAGAAATACCGCACGACACAAGTATTTTCTGTACGTCTGTGAAAGGCCCCCCCGGCTATAATGGGTCCTTGTGCAGAATAGCACTTAGTGTCACCGTGACCTTATGGTGATGACATGTTAGGAATTTGTGAGTGAGTGTCGGGCGATATTTGCATGTAGCTGTATAGTGGCCCCAGAACAAGCTGTACTGGGGGGCCCTGGACATCTCACTCCATCACTGCTTAGTTTGCACTGTGGGATTTTGTTGCGATATTTTGGATGAAATCTGGTGAAATCTTATCAGCAGTGCTGGTAGTGTACATGACAGGAGGGTCACCAGAATCTACTGCAACAGCGTCCTGTGTGAACAAGGCCTCAAAATACCTCAAGAGAATAAGCTTCAAAGTCTAAAACACATTAATAAAGTACTCCAGAGCGGAACATTATATTATATTTATACACACACACATATACTCATTATACACATCACACATATACACATCACACAGTAAATATACAGTGGGGAAAAAAAAGTATTTAGTCAGCCACCAATTGTGCAAGTTCTCCCACTTATAAAGATGAGGCCGGCCTGTAATTGCCATCATAGGTAGACCTCAGCTATGAGAGACACAATGAGAAAACTAATCCAGAAAATCACATTGTCTGATTTTTAAAGAATTTATTTGCAAATTATGGTGGAAAATAAGTATTTGGTCAATAACAAAAGTTCATCTCAATACTTTGTTCTATCTCCTTTGTTGGCAATGACAGAGGTGAAACGTTTCCTGTAAGTCTTCACAAGGTTGGCACACACTGTTGCTGGTATGTTGGCCCATTCCTCCATGCAGATCTCCTCTAGAGCAGGGATGTTTTGGGGCTGTCGCTGGACAACACGGACTTTCACCTCCCTCCAAAGGTTTTCTATGGGGTTGAGATCTGGAGACTGGTTAGGCCACTCCAGGACCTTGAAATGCTTCTTACGAAGCCGCTCCTTCGTTGCCCTGGCGGTGTGCTTGGGATCATTGTCACATTGATCACACACTATTATGCCCCATAGTAGCCCTACACGCACTATTATGCCCTGTAGCGGCCCCTGCACACCGTATTATGCCCCATAGCGGCCCCTGTACATAGTATTATGCCTCGTAGCAGCCCCTGCACACACTATTGGAATATACTGTACAGACTACACAAGACTCTACAGAGTATACAGTGACCATATAGTGGTATATATATATACACTACACATCACACACATATACACATGTGACATAGAAATACACTTACATGTGGCAGATTGCTCGGTGCGACAGTTCTAGAGCTTCTCTACAAGTAACCAGAAAGTTGTTGTCAGATCCTCTTTTTGCAGAACCCTCCCCCCCACCCCCCTTACACAGGACTCTGCAGAGTATACAGTGACCATATAGTGGTATATACAGACTACACAGGACTCTACAGAGTATACAGTGACCATATAGTGGTATATACAGACTACACAGGACTCTGCAGAGTATACAGTGACCATATAGTGGTATATACAGACTACACAGGACTCTACAGAGTATACAGTGACCATATAGTGGTATATACAGACTACACAGGACACTACAGAGTATACAGTGACCATATAGTGGTATATACAGACTACACAGGGCTATACAGAGTATACAGTGACCAGATAGTGGTATATACAGACTACACAGGACTCTACAGAGTATACAGTGACCATATAGTGGTATATACAGACTACACAGGACACTACAGAGTATACAGTGTCCATATAGTGGTATATACAGACTACACAGGACTGTACAGAGTATACAGTGACCATATAGTGGTATATACAGACTACACAGGGCTGTACAGAGTATACAGTGACCATATAGTGGTATATACAGACTACACAGGACTCTACAGAGTATACAGTGACCATATAGCAGTATATACAGACTACACAGGACTGTACAGAGTATACAGTGACCATATAGTGGTATATACAGACTACACAGGACACTACAGAGTATACAGTGACCATATAGTGGTATATACAGACTACACAGGACACTACAGAGTATACAGTGACCATATAGTGGTATATACAGACTACACAGGACTCTACAGAGTATACAGTGACCATATAGTGGTATATACAGACTACACAGGACTCTACAGAGTATACAGTGACCATATAGTGGTATATACAGACTACACAGGACTATGCAGAGTATACAGTGACCATATAGTGGTATATACAGACTACACAGGACACTACAGAGTATACAGTGACCATATAGTGGTATATACAGACTACACAGGACTATACAGAGTATACAGTGACCATATAGTGGTATATACAGACTATACAGGACTCTACAGAGTATACAGTGACCATATAGTGGTATATACAGACTACACAGGACTCTGCAGAGTATACAGTGACCATATAGTGGTATATACAGACTACACAGGACTCTACAGAGTATACAGTGACCATATAGTGGTATATACAGACTACACAGGACACTACAGAGTATACAGTGACCATATAGTGGTATATACAGACTACACAGGGCTATACAGAGTATACAGTGACCAGATAGTGGTATATACAGACTACACAGGACTCTACAGAGTATACAGTGACCATATAGTGGTATATACAGACTACACAGGACTCTACAGAGTATACAGTGACCATATAGTGGTATATACAGACTACACAGGACTATGCAGAGTATACAGTGACCATATAGTGGTATATACAGACTACACAGGACTCTGCAGAGTATACAGTGACCATATAGTGGTATATACAGACTACACAGGACTCTACAGAGTATACAGTGACCGTATAGTGGTATATACAGACTACACAGGACTCTACAGAGTATACAGTGATCATATAGTGGTATATACAGACTACACAGGACACTACAGAGTATACAGTGATCATATAGCGGTATATACAGACTACACAGGACTCTGCAGAGTATACAGTGACCATATAGTGGTATATACAGACTACACAGGACTCTACAGAGTATACAGTGACCATATAGTGGTATATACAGACTACACAGAACACTACAGAGTATACAGTGAACATATAGTGGTATATACAGACTACACAGGACTCTACAGAGTATACAGTGACCATATAGTGGTATATACAGACTACACAGGACACTACAGAGTATACAGTGACCATATAGTGGTATATACAGACTACACAGGATTCTACAGAGTATACAGTGACCATATAGTGCTATATACAGACTACACAGGACTCTGCAGAGTATACAGTGACCATATAGTGGTATATACAGACTACACAGGACTCTGCAGAGTATACAGTGACCATATAGTGGTATATACAGACTACACAGGACACTACAGAGTATACAGTGACCATATAGTGGTATATACAGACTACACAGGACACTACACAGTATACAGTGACCATATAGTGGTATATACAGACTACACAGGACTCTACAGAGTATACAGTGACCATATAGTGGTATATACAAACTACACAGGGCTATACAGAGTATACAGTGACCATATAGTGGTATATACAGACTACACAGGACTCTGCAGAGTATACAGTGATCATATAGTGGTATATACAGACTACACAGGACTCTGCAGAGTATACAGTGACCATATAGTGGTATATACAGACTACACAGGACTCTACAGAGTATACAGTGACCATATAGTGGTATATACAGACTACACAGGACTCTGCAGAGTATACAGTGACCATATAGTGGTATATACAGACTACACAGGACACTACAGAGTATACAGTGACCATATAGTGGTATATACAGACTACACAGGACACTACACAGTATACAGTGACCATATAGTGGTATATACAGACTACACAGGACTCTGCAGAGTATACAGTGACCATATAGTGGTATATACAGACTACACAGGACTCTACAGAGGATACAGTGACCATATAGTGGTATATACAGACTACACAGGACTCTGCAGAGTATACAGTGACCATATAGCAGTATATACAGACTACACAGGACTCTGCAGAGTATACAGTGACCATATAGTGGTATATACAGACTACACAGGACACTACAGAGTATACAGTGACCATATAGTGGTATATACAGACTACACAGGACTCTGCAGAGTATACAGTGACCATATAGCAGTATATACAGACTACACAGGACTCTGCAGAGTATACAGTGACCATATAGTGGTATATACAGACTACACAGGACACTACACAGTATACAGTGACCATATAGTGGTATATACAGACTACACAGAACACTACAGAGTATACAGTGAACATACAGTGGTATATATAGGGTCTACACATCACACACATATACACATTATACACGTTACATAGAAATACACTTACATGTGGCAGATTGCTCGGTGCAGCGTTTCGGGAGCTTCTCTACAAGTAATCAGAAAGTTGTTGTCAGATCCTCTTTGTGCAGAATCTTCCCCCCACCCCTTTCCCGCTCTTCCTCCTCCGTAATGACCAGTATTGCTCTTCCTCCCCTTGGGGGTGTTCAGACAGTAAAGATAGTTGTTCTTTTGGGTAACAGCTGCATTGTGCGGAACACATGAGGAGGAACAGGGGAGCAAACATATGAGTGGGACCCAGTGGTGACCCTCGCCTCTTTGCTGCCTGAGGCGGACTATAGAGTTTCCATACTACTATCCTCACACACTGTTATCGTCGCACAATATACACAATACACAAAGTTATAAAACAGTTTATAAGAATTCTTCTTCCTGTATTACATCAGTATCAGATCAACAACACGGCATTAACAATGAAAGTAACGTCACACATCTTCTGCTTGGTGGATGGACGAGCCCACGTGGCCCCCATTCTCTATAATAGGAGGCCGCAGATAGCTGAGGACTGGACTTCGGGGATCTTTGGCGCTCCCATTAAAGTGAATGAGAGCCCCGCGGGTTCGTCCATCCACCAAGTGACACCTATATATATGGCTGCGGTCAGGCTGAATTCCCACCTAGTGGGGGGAAAAAACCCAATTCTCAGGCTCAGTGGGGTCTCAGCAGACAGACCCCCATCACTCAGGTATTTATCCTCTATCATTTAGGTGTATACAGGGCAGTAACATTCTGTGACTTACAGGTGACGTCTCTGACTAATCCTTCACATTTCCCTTCTCCTCCCTCTGGACCGCCATGACCACTTCTTCCAGCTGTGACTTGTCTCTGTAAAGTTTGCAGCACAGACATCTTTGTCTCCTCACTTTTCCAGGCACCGACCCACATTGTCCTCACCTACACACCCATCCTGCTGCTACCCCCAATTATATAATATATGATATAACCCCCCATAATGAATAATACCCCTAAGTGCATCTTTATATTAATAATGTCTGTGTGTACCCTGTATAAATAGTGCCCCTTATTAATAATACCCCAGGTGTTAACTAATTAAAAGGTTTTCCAGGTCATTAATAAACTAATCAGTGGGGTTCAAAAACCCAGGACCCCCACTGATCAGCTGTTTGAATGGTACCTGTGTAAGCGCCGTGACCGCTTCTCTGTTTACATAGTGTAATTCATCTCATAGCGGCCATGTAATGTAACTACAGCCTCGTCCTGTACACGTCTATGTGATAAGGCTGGAATTACATCACACGGTCACTATAAACAGACAGCGTATAATATAAACAGGTGCCATAGCCCATGTTTATAGTGCCCCATTTACACACACTATAATGTTCCACAGCAGCCCCTGCACACAGTATTACACAGTCTTATGGCCCGCAGCGGCCCCTGCACACGGTATTATGCTCCATAGTGGCCCCTGCTCATGGTATAATGCCCCGCAGTGGCCACTGCACACGGTATTATGTTCCACAGCAACTCCTGCACACAGTTTTATGCCCCATATTGGCCCCTGCACACGGTATTATGCTCCATATTGGCCCCTGCACACGGTATTATGCTCCACAGTGGCCCCAGCACACGGTATTATGCTCCATAGGGGCCCTTGCACTGGTATTATGCTCCATAGTGGCCCCTGCACTGGTATTATCCTCCATAGTGGCCCTTGCACTGGTATTATGCTCCATAGTGGCCCCTGCGCTTGTATTATACTCCATGGTGACCCCTGCACCCGGTATTATGCTCTATAGTGGCCCCTGCACTGGTATTATGCTCTATAGTGGCCCCTGCACTCGGTATTATGCTCTATAGTGGCCCCTGAACTTGTATTATGCTCCAGAGTGGCCCCTGCACAGGGTATTATGCTCTACAGTGGTCCCTGCACAGGGTATTATGCCCCATAATGGACCACCCATGAACTATTATTATACTCTGGGGTCTTTTCAGACCCCAGAGTATAATGATTGGAGACCCAGGGGAGAATACAAACATAAAAACCAGAGTTACTTACCTATCCTGGACATCGGTGCACTCCTTGCAGCTTTCGGCCCTGTTTAATTGCGCACACACGTCACGTGATCAGGCCGGCGACGCGACCTGATGACGTCACCAGAGGCCTCAAGCCTGCTTGGAGTTACATCGGATGCAGGAGGTGAGTAACACTGTTTTTTATGTTCCCTCACCAACCCTAGGCCTCCGATTATTATACTCCGGGGTCTGAATAGACCCCGGAGTATAATAATAGTAGTATTTGCGGCCCGCGGCCCAACTTACCGATGCCCGCGGCCGCTCACAGCGGCATCCGCTTCCCTTTCTGCGGCCCATAGCAGAAGGAGAAGCGGGGGGCGGCCACGAGCAGACGCGGGTAGGTAAATAAATAGGCCCTGACCTGCCGGGGATACTCCAACAGGTTACGGCCTATTTATATAGATAAAAAAAAAGTTATACTCACCTGCGATGCCTTGATGCAGCTGCCGCCGCCTCCTCCTCTTCTTGTCCGCGACGTCTGTGTCTCAGCGTAGGCGGCGTGATGACGTCATTGTATCGCCGCCTGCGCTGAGATGCGACGTCTTGTAAACCAGCCCAGGACAGGCCGCGCTCAGCTCTGTTTTTTTTTTTTTTTTAAAAGCGGCCTGTCCTGGGCTGGTTTACATTAAATAGTAAAAATGCCGCCCCCCGGACAGTGCCGCCTGAGGCGGCCGCCTCACCTCGCCTCATTAGCGGTGCGCCCCTGGGGGGACCTGTATACAAGGTACACTGATATAGTAGTATATACAGACTACACAGGATTCTACAGAGTATACAGTGACTATATAGTGGTATATACAGACTACACAGGACTCTACAGAGTATACAGTGACCATATAGTGGTATATACAGACTACACAGGACTCTACAGAGTATACAGTGACCATATAGTGGTATATACAGACTACACAGGGCTCTACAGAGTATACAGTGACCATATACTGGTATATACAGACTACACAGGACTATACAGAGTATACAGTGACCATATAGTGGTATATACAGACTACACAGGACACTACAGAGTATACAGTGACCATATAGTGGTATATACAGACTACACAGGACTCTACAGAGTATACAGTGACCATATAGTGGTATATACAGACTACACAGGACTCTACAGAGTATACAGTGACCATATAGTGGTATATACAGACTACACAGGGCTGTACAGAGTATACAGTGACCATATAGTGGTATATACAGACTACACAGGACACTACAGAGTATACAGTGACCATATAGTGGTATATACAGACTACACAGAACACTACAGAGTATACAGTGACCATATAGCGATATATACAGACTACACAGGACACTACAGAGTATACAGTGACCATATAGTGGTATATACAGACTACACAGGACTCTACAGAGTATACAGTGACCATATAGTGGTATATACAGACTACACAGGACTCTACAGAGTATACAGTGACCATATAGTGGTATATACAGACTACACAGGACACTACAGAGTATACAGTGACCATATAGTGGTATATACAGACTGCACAGGACTCTACAGAGTATACAGTGACCATATAGTGGTATATACAGACTACACAGGACTCTACAGAGTATACAGTGACCATATAGTGGTATATACATGTAGGGAACTGCCATTTCTACTAGTATATAATGTATCTGGCTTCTTTGCCCCTGCAGTTTGGCTTCAGAGACCCCAGGCATTCAGTGCAAGTTTTGTTTTGTAAATACAGTGAGTCAGACACATGTGAGGCAGAGCTGCTGGGGGGAGAGATGTGAGCAGAGCTGCTGAGACAGACATGTTATGTCTGGGGGAGTCTAAGAGCCACTTGTTCCTCTTTACTTCACAGTATATAGTTAGGTATGTGTTACCCCCTATATACTCACAGGACCTAGCTAGTAACTGTAGTTAGGGATCCATATATATATATAGTTCAGGGCAGTGATAGGTTAGGCTTCCGAAGGCCAACTAGCTAGTTAGAGGCCCGGTGGCACTAGTAGTTTAGCTGGCAGGTTAAGGACTCAGTGTTAGGGTAGTCAGGCCTGCATCTACTGCCGTCACCGTCGCCCTGTTTGCTGCCTGTGAAGAATCTCACCATCATCATCATCATCTCCTGATCGGCTGTCTGTCATCTCCTGGAAGAATCCGAGGATCCACAGTCATCCACAGGGGCCCCTGCATCTCTTCTGTTGCCTGGAGGTATTGTGCACTGGACTCTTGCTATATATCTATATATATACCCGGGTATATAACCTAAGACGGTTGAGGACTTGCTGGTTGTTGTAGTACTGCTGTGTTCTGAGTATATTTTATGTATGTATTATTACCCTGTTGATTCTTATAAAGCTACTGTTATAACCTTATGTGGTATCTGTATGTATTCTTCAGACTGTGAGATTAGTACAGTGATCCTTGTTAAGGCTACTAACTGTACTTCATGGGTAAGTCCCAGGAAGAGACCGCCCTGTAATACAGAGGCTCTATCCTGGGTGGAGGCACTGATATATTTCATATATGTTCCCACTCTTCCCTTCAGCGAAGGCTTCAGGTCCCATTATACACACAGGTCAGCGCCAGAGTCTGTTGCGGGAGGGATAATACTCATACCCCCCCCCAAATAGGGCTACATTTGGAGGCACTGCTGAGATTTAGAAGTGGGAATAGTCATTGATATGGAGAAGCGATATAGCTCAGAGGGGAACCTCCCACTAGCTACTACATGGGATTACCGACCTCCTGTTCCTCCCCTGGTTCAGGTAAAGGAAGAACCCCGCTCAGCCAGTTACCCCCCCCAGTATGGCCGTCGCTAGCAGTTCCTCTAGTGACAGTGCTATTAGCACTTTAGCCAGGCTGACTGAAATGTTAGCTCAGGGCCTGCAGGCCACTCACTACAAGAAACTAAAAGTATTCTCTGGTAATGTCCCAGTACCACAAGGGGAGGAAAACTTTGAGATATGGAAAGAACATACTCTCCAATGCCTGAAGGAATGGTCTTGCTCTGAAGAAGGCAAGCGGCAGCGTATCAGTGAAAGTTTGCGGTCTCCTGCTGCAGAATTGATCCGCTTGTACAGAGACTCTCATGAAGGAGTGAGTGCATTGGACTATATACAAGTACTGTCTGATCACTTTGAGCCATACTATGACCTTGCCCAGATGGTTGCTGACTACCGAATGGTTCGTCAAAAAGAAGGGGAAAATGTCTCTACTTTTATTAACCGTTTACAGCTACTTCTTTCACGTCTGGTGTACCACGCAGCTATATCTACTTCAGAGGTAGACGCTATGAGAACCAGTCAGTTGGTGAGAGGGTTACAACCTCATCATCCTCTTGCTCAAGTACTCAAGGTCTTACTATCTGATAGAGTCCTTCCATTTCCTGACTTAATGAAGTTAGTGAAGAAACAAGAAGCTGACATTAGTTTTAGTACCCCTAAGAAAGCGAAAAGCATCTCTAAAGAAGATGTTGTTCCTAATTCAAACAAGGACAAACCAGCGGAGCGGTCAGAACTTAGACAGTCCGCCACTCCACCCACTGCCACTCAATGGAGGAAGGATGCTAGAACCTGTTATAAATGTGGTCAGACGGGCCATACTGCCAGACAGTGTACGGAGGACAGTGAGGGATTGGGACACAGTGCTGTCTTCTCTATTCAGAATCAAAGACACCAAAGGAAGGCGGGCCGAGTAAAGACCAGAGGCGCTATCGCGGGCTCCAGGTCCGTTGTCAAAGTCACTGTCAATGGTCATGCCGCTCCTGCCCTGTTTGATACAGGATCTCAAGTGACCCTGATTTATCGCTCGTTCTACCAAAAGTATCTGAGGGATATACCTCTTCAGTCTACAGGACAAATGAAATTGTGGGGGCTTAATTCAGGATCATATCCTGTAGATGGCAGCCTACAAGTAGTTATAGCTGTCCCTGAATTAGAAGATCAGAGTGTCGCTCCCATGAAGATTACGGCTCTTGTCTGTCCTGATACAGGGGATTCTTGTGCAGCTCCTGTGATACTTGGCACTAATTGTCCCGCAGTGCATTATGCTTTTCAGAAGTTTCTTGGAAGAGATTGGAACCCTGCAGCTCAGCCGGTGAATATATCTTCTGATCTTAGAGAACTCTGTGATGCCCTGTCTACTGGCTATCGACATGGAATGGTATATCATATCGGTGAGAGAACCGTGGAAGTTCCTGCCGGCGGGGAGAGAATTCTGAGAGTAGCCTCCAGCATTGCTCCCGATTTGCTTGAAGGGGGGAGTTATGTCCTTATGGAAACCCCTGAAGAAATGATTAACCAGAATGGCTGGATGGTGATCCCAGAGAGAAAGGACTGGAGAAATAAAGTGGAGTTATCTACCTGTGTGACAGTGAGGAACTGTTCACCGCATCCGATTGTAATTGGACCATACCAGAATGTGGCCCACTGCTACCCTGTGCTTGGAGTAAATCCATACGCTGAAGTGTGCAGGATTCAAATCCGAGATGCAATCCCTAATCTCAATCTTGACTTGAGTGATCCACATTTACCAGAGGCCTGGAATCAGCGACTGACACAGAAGTTGTCTGAATTATCGGAAGTGTTCTCCATGGATGATATGGATGTAGGTTGTGCTAAAAGTGCTCAACACACTTTCCGATTGACCGATTCTACTCCCTTCCGGGAGCGACCACGGAGAGTTGCTCCAAAGGATGTTGATGAGTTAAGACAGACTCTACAGCAAATGAAAGGTCAGGGGATCATTGTGGACAGTAAGAGCCCCTATGCCTCACCTATTGTGGTGGTAAGAAAAAAATCTGGAGCAATTCGCCTATGTGTGGATTACAGAACTCTGAACCGGAGAACCTTACCTGATCAGTATACACTGCCGAGAATTGAAGAAGCTCTGGAAGCTCTGAATGGAAACTGTTGGTTCACAGTGCTGGACCTAAGATCGGGATACTATCAAGTCCCAATGGCACCTGAGGATCAGGAAAAGACAGCCTTCATATGCCCCTTGGGTTTCTTTCAGTTCACTCGTATGCCGCAAGGTACAAAAGGTGCGCCAGCAACGTTCCAAAGGTTGATGGAAAGAGTGTTAGGTGATTTAGTGCCCCGGGAATGCCTTGTATATCTTGATGACATTATTGTGTTTGGAAAGACGCTGGAAGAACATGAAGAACGACTCATGAGAGTACTCCATCACTTAAAAGAAGAGGGGCTGAAGTTGTCGGCTGACAAATGCAAATTTTGTAGATCTTCGGTCACTTATGTAGGTCATATTGTTTCTGCTGAAGGAGTTGCTACCGATCCTGGTAAGATTGAAGCTGTGGTGAATTGGCCCCGACCGCAAAATATTACGGAGTTGCAATCTTTCTTGGGGTTTTGTGGATTCTATCGACGATTTGTGGAAGGATATTCAAAAATTGCTCGAGCCCTCCTCGACCTGTTGAAGAGTGATGCAGGAGATCCGGGAAAGAAGAAAGGGTCTTCCAAAAGCCTTTTTGGCGATAGGTGGACTGCGGATTGTGAAGAAGCATTTAAGTTGTTGAAGAAGAAATTGACAGAAGCTCCCGTTCTGGCTTATGCTGATGCACATAAGCCATATGTGCTACATGTAGATGCCAGCTTTGAAGGATTAGGTGGCGTGCTGCACCAAGAATACCCGGCCGGGTTACGGCCCATAGCTTTCATAAGTCGAAGTCTTTCTCCCAGCGAGAAAAATTATCCAGTACATAAATTGGAGTTTTTGGCGCTCAAGTGGGCCATTGTTGATAAATTACATGACTATTTATACGGAGCCACGTTTGAAGTAAGAACAGACAACAATCCACTGACATACGTTTTGTCAACCGCTAAACTCGATGCTACAGGACATCGCTGGTTGGCAGCTTTATCCAACTACCAATTCACACTCAAGTATAAATCGGGGCCTAAGAACATTGGGGCAGATGCTCTATCAAGACGGCCTGGATTACCTAGTCCGGAAGTAGTGGATGAATGGGAAGAAGTGCCAAGTCCTGGAGTAGGAGCTTTGTGTGCCATGGCTGCTGTAGTTGAAGACCGAGTAGCCTTTTCTGAAACTCGGCTTATTGACTCTATTGGGGGAGGTCCCGAAGCTGTACCAGACATGTTTGCCTACCCTGCCGCTTTAGGATCCTTTGAGAGTTGTTCTATATCTTCAAAGCGAATGATCTGGAGTCAAAAGACTGATCCTTTAATTGGACCTCTTTATCAAGCAGTGAGTTCTCAAGACAGAGAAATGTTAAAGACATCCCTACCCTCTGAATGCAGTCAACTTCTACGAGATTGGGAGAAGTTTGAAATAGACAATGGCCTACTTTATCGTGTGGTGCTGTATCATGATCACCCTGGAAGGCGCCAACTAGTTATTCCAAGCTGCTTTCAGAAGATGATTTTCCGAAGTCTGCATGATTATCATGGTCATTTGGGACCTGAGAAGACTTATGGCCTAATACAAGACCGATTCTACTGGCCCAAAATGAGAGATACCGTGACTCGTCTGTGTAGGTGCTGTCGCAGATGTTTGCAGAGGAAGACTGTCCCGGTTCGAGCGGCCTTCATGGGACACTTGAAGAGTTCGGGCCCCATGGATCTTGTCTGCATAGATTTCCTTTGTATTGACAACGACTCCAGAGGATTTGGAAATGTATTGGTGGTGACTGATCACTTCACACGATATGCTCAAGCCTTTCCGACTAAGGATCAAAAAGCAGTCACTGTTGCAAGAGTGCTTTGGGAAAAGTATTTTATCCATTATGGCTTACCACACCGGTTGCATTCTGATCAAGGCCGGGGTTTTGAGAGTAACCTGATCAAAGAGTTACTTCAGTTGTTGAACATCCGCAAAAGTCGGACGACGCCTTACCATCCAGAGGGAGATGCCCTTCCTGAAAGATTTAACAGGACTTTACTTGATATGCTTAGTACCTTACGAATTGAGGATAAGCGATCCTGGAGTCGAAAAGTGGAGGCTATGGTGCATGCCTATAATAGTACAAGGCACGAGAGCACAGGATATTCACCATACTTTCTGATGTTTGGAAGAGAGCCTAGGCTACCTATTGACATCTTGTTGGGAGTCTCTACCGATGGTATCAGTCATCGAGATCATTACCGATACGTGGCACGTTTGAAAGAAACGCTTAAGAGTGCTTATCAGCTGGCTGAGGAAAATGCGGCCAAAGTGAATGAAGGAAATAAAAGGAGATTTGATCTTCGAGTAAGATACCGAGAATTGAACCCTGGGGACCATGTTCTGCTACGGAATTTGGGAGCATCTGCAAAACATAAGCTGGCTGATCGATGGCGGAGTGAACTCTTTACAGTGGTAGATCGGTTGCCTGGAATACCAGTCTACAAGATAAAAGGACGGGACGGGAGGATCAGGACTTGGCATAGAAATCATTTGTTGCCTGTACCTCAGATTGATGGTATGGATATCTCCAATGATGGCTCGGCCTGCGATTCTCCACAGTCCTTAGCCGATATTCCACCTGACCTTCCTGAAACTCCTGAGAGTGATTGGACTGTGGCTCCTGAAGTTCCTAGATCACCAGTATCTTCTCCTTCAGGGAGACCTATGAACCCTCAAACTCCAGAATTCGTACCTAGATCTGTGTCTACAGATGAGCAGGGATCTAGCTCTCCTACGCCACCAGCACCATCCCCTCCCATGGCAGACAACCCTAGTTTAGGGCCTGGACATGCTAGTTTACCTCAGAGAGAGGTACGGAGAGGAGAGAGAATTAGACACCCTCCACCTATGCTGACATATGATAGTTTGGGGGACCCCAGATTTACTACTCAGCCTCATTTATACCATGCTTGGGTGGGTGCAGTGTCCACTTTGGTCAATATGTTACCAATTTTCGCTCCTGCTGGCATGTATACCTATTAACCTGTTGTGACTCTGTAAATGCAAAAGCAACCATATTGATATTGTCATTGGTAATGTTGACTGTATACTATGACTTTGTATGTCTTTGACGTGACGTAAAGATTTCACCAGAGGGAGAGTGTAGGGAACTGCCATTTCTACTAGTATATAATGTATCTGGCTTCTTTGCCCCTGCAGTTTGGCTTCAGAGACCCCAGGCATTTAGTGCAAGTTTTGTTTTGTAAATACAGTGAGTCAGACACATGTGAGGCAGAGCTGCTGGGGGGGAGAGATGTGAGCAGAGCTGCTGAGACAGACATGTTATGTCTGGGGGAGTCTAAGAGCCACTTGTTCCTCTTTACTTCACAGTATATAGTTAGGTATGTGTTACCCCCTATATACTCACAGGACCTAGCTAGTAACCGTAGTTAGGGATCCATATATATATATATAGTTCAGGGCAGTGATAGGTTAGGCTTCCGAAGGCCAACTAGCTAGTTAGAGGCCCGGTGGCACTAGTAGTTTAGCTGGCAGGTTAAGGACTCAGTGTTAGGGTAGTCAGGCCTGCATCTACTGCCGTCACCGTCGCCCTGTTTGCTGCCTGTGAAGAATCTCACCATCATCATCATCATCTCCTGATCGGCTGTCTGTCATCTCCTGGAAGAATCCGAGGATCCACAGTCATCCACAGGGGCCCCTGCATCTCTTCTGTTGCCTGGAGGTATTGTGCACTGGACTCTTGCTATATATCTATATATATACCCGGGTATATAACCTAAGACGGTTGAGGACTTGCTGGTTGTTGTAGTACTGCTGTGTTCTGAGTATATTTTATGTATGTATTATTACCCTGTTGATTCTTATAAAGCTACTGTTATAACCTTATGTGGTATCTGTATGTATTCTTCAGACTGTGAGATTAGTACAGTGATCCTTGTTAAGGCTACTAACTGTACTTCATGGGTAAGTCCCAGGAAGAGATCCTCCCTGTAATACAGAGGCTCTATCCTGGGTGGAGGCACTGATATATTTCATATATGTTCCCACTCTTCCCTTCAGCGAAGGCTTCAGGTCCCATTATACACACAGGTCAGCGCCAGAGTCTGTTGCGGGAGGGATAATACTCATACCCCCCCCCCCCCCAAATAGGGCTACATACAGACTACACAGGACTCTGCAGAGTATACAGTGACCATATAGTGCTATATACAGACTACACAGGACTCTACAGAGTATACAGTGACCATATAGTGGTATATACAGACTACACAGGACACTACAGAGTATACAGTGACCATATAGTGGTATATACAGACTACACAGGACACTACAGAGTATACAGTGATCATATAGTGGTATATACAGACTACACAGGACTCTACAGAGTATACAGTGACCATATAGTGGTATATACAGACTACACAGGACACTACAGAGTATACAGTGACCATATAGTGCTATATACAGACTACACAGGACTCTACAGAGTATACAGTGACCATATAGTGGTATATACAGACTACACAGGACACTACAGAGTATACAGTGACCATATAGTGGTATATACAGACTACACAGGACACTACAGAGTATACAGTGACCATATAGTGGTATATACAGACTACACAGGACTCTTCAGAGTATACAGTGACCATATAGTGCTATATACAGACTACACAGGACACTACAGAGTATACAGTGACCATATAGTGGTATATACAGACTACACAGGACTGTACAGAGTATACAGTGACCATATAGTGGTATATACAGACTACACAGGACACTACAGAGTATACAGTGACCATATAGTGGTATATACAGACTACACAGGACTGTACAGAGTATACAGTGACCATATAGTGGTATATACAGACTACACAGGACTGTACAGAGTATACAGTGACCATATAGTGGTATATACAGACTACACAGGACACTACACAGTATACAGTGACCATATAGTGGTATATACAGACTACACAGGACACTACAGGGTATACAGTGACCATATAGTGGTATATACAGACTACACAGGGCTATACAGAGTATACAGTGACCATATAGTGGTATATACAGACTACACAGGACTCTGCAGAGTATACAGTGACCATATAGTAGTATATACAGACTACACAGGACTCTACAGAGTATACAGTGACCATATAGTGGTATATACAGACTACACAGGACTATACAGAGTATACAGTGACCAGATAGTGGTATATACAGACTACACAGGACACTACAGAGTATACAGTGACCATATAGTGGTATATACAGACTACACAGGACACTACAGAGTATACAGTGATCATATAGTGGTATATACAGACTACACAGGACTCTACAGAGTATACAGTGACCATATAGTGGTATATACAGACTACACAGGACACTACAGAGTATACAGTGACCATATAGTGCTATATACAGACTACACAGGACTCTACAGAGTATACAGTGACCATATAGTGGTATATACAGACTACACAGGACACTACAGAGTATACAGTGACCATATAGTGGTATATACAGACTACACAGGACACTACAGAGTATACAGTGACCATATAGTGGTATATACAGACTACACAGGACTCTTCAGAGTATACAGTGACCATATAGTGCTATATACAGACTACACAGGACACTACAGAGTATACAGTGACCATATAGTGGTATATACAGACTACACAGGACTGTACAGAGTATACAGTGACCATATAGTGGTATATACAGACTACACAGGACACTACAGAGTATACAGTGACCATATAGTGGTATATACAGACTACACAGGACTGTACAGAGTATACAGTGACCATATAGTGGTATATATAGACTACACAGGACTCTACAGAGTATACAGTGACCATATAGTGGTATATACAGACTACACAGGACTGTACAGAGTATACAGTGACCATATAGTGGTATATACAGACTACACAGGACACTACACAGTATACAGTGACCATATAGTGGTATATACAGACTACACAGGACACTACAGGGTATACAGTGACCATATAGTGGTATATACAGACTACACAGGGCTATACAGAGTATACAGTGACCATATAGTGGTATATACAGACTACACAGGACTCTGCAGAGTATACAGTGACCATATAGTAGTATATACAGACTACACAGGACTCTACAGAGTATACAGTGACCATATAGTGGTATATACAGACTACACAGGACTATACAGAGTATACAGTGACCAGATAGTGGTATATACAGACTACACAGGGCTCTACAGAGTATACAGTGACCATATAGTGGTATATACAGACTACACAGGACTCTGCAGAGTATACAGTGACCATATAGTGGTATATACAGACTACACAGGACTCTGCAGAGTATACAGTGACCATATAGTGGTATATACAGACTACACAGGACACTACAGAGTATACAGTGACCATATAGTGGTATATACAGACTACACAGGACTCTACAGAGTATACAGTGACCATATAGTGGTATATACAGACTACACAGGACTCTGCAGAGTATACAGTGACCATATAGTGGTATATACAGAGTACACAGGGCTGTACAGAGTATACAGTGACCATATAGCGGGATATACAGACTACACAGGACTCTACAGAGTATACAGTGACCATATAGTGGTATATACAGACTACACAGGACACTACAGAGTATACAGTGACCATATAGTGGTATATACAGACTACACAGGACTCTACAGAGTATACAGTGACCATATAGTGGTATATACAGACTACACAGGACTCTACAGAGTATACAGTGACCATATAGTGGTATATACAGACTACACAGGGCTGTACAGAGTATACAGTGACCATATAGTGGTATATACAGACTACACAGGACACTACAGAGTATACAGTGACCATATAGTGGTATATACAGACTACACAGGACACTACAGAGTATACAGTGACCATATAGTGGTATATACAGACTACACAGGACACTACAGAGTATACAGTGACCATATAGTGGTATATACAGACTACACAGGGCTATACAGAGTATACAGTGACCATATAGTGGTATATACAGACTACACAGGACTCTACAGAGTATACAGTGACCATATAGTGGTATATACAGACTACACAGGACTCTACAGAGTATACAGTGACCATATAGTGGTATATACAGACTACACAGGACTCTACAGAGTATACAGTGACCATATAGTGGTATATACAGACTACACAGGACACTACAGAGTATACAGTGACCATATAGTGGTATATACAGACTACACAGGACACTACAGAGTATACAGTGACCATATAGTGCTATATACAGACTACACAGGACTCTGCAGAGTATACAGTGACCATATAGTGGTATATACAGACTACACAGGGCTGTACAGAGTATACAGTGACCATATAGTGGTATATACAGACTACACAGGACACTACAGAGTATACAGTGACCATATAGTGGTATATACAGACTACACAGGACACTACAGAGTATACAGTGACCATATAGTGGTATATACAGACTACACAGGACACTACAGAGTATACAGTGACCATATAGTGGTATATACAGACTACACAGGGCTATACAGAGTATACAGTGACCATATAGTGGTATATACAGACTACACAGGACTCTACAGAGTATACAGTGACCATATAGTGGTATATACAGACTACACAGGACTCTACAGAGTATACAGTGACCATATAATAATAATAATAATAATAATAGTCCTTTAATAGTCCCACAATGGGGAAATTCAGTGTGTTACAGCAGCAAAGATAAGCAGATACAAATACAACATGTACAGGAATATTCCAAGGTGAGAGGCATTACATTGATAGCAGACAGATAGGGCGTAGCAGGGGGGGGGGGGGGGGGGATTTAACAGGCAGAGAGATATTTTCAGTTCTCTGTATGTAATGATCTCCGCTTAGGTCGGTGTTGGTTGTACAGCCTAACCGCGGTGGGGAGGAAAGACTTCCGATAGCGCTCCTTCTCACACCTAGGGTGGAGCAGTCGGTCACTGACAGTACTGCTCAGCGCGATCACAGTCTCATGCATGGGATGGGACTTCTTCTTCTGCATGGAGCTCACCACGGACAGTATCCTTCTGTCACCCACCACCTGCACTGGGTCCAGTGGGCTCCCCAGGACAGAGCTGGCCCTTCTAATCAGCTTGTCAAGTTTATTTCTGTCCCTGGTTGATATACTGCTCCCCCAGCAGGCCACTCCAAAGAAGATGGCTGATGCCACTACCGAGTTGAAGAAAGTTCTAAGAAGTGCCCCCCGGATTCCAAAGGCTCTCAGCTTCCTAAGCAGGTAGAGCCTGCTGTGGCCCTTCCTGTACAGGGCCTCCATATGATCTGCCCAGTCCAGCTTATTATTAAGGAGCAAGCCCAGGTACTTATAGGTGTTCACAATCTCGATGCCCGTCCCCAGGATGTCCACTGGTTTAGGAGGGCTTCTGCCTTTGCGGAAGTCCACCACCATCTCCTTGGTCTTCCCCGCGTTAATCTTCAGGTGGTTCCGGTGGCTCCAGTCCACAAAATCCCGGTTCAGTTCTCTGTACTCCCTGTCATATAGTGGTATATACAGACTACACAGGACTCTACAGAGTATACAGTGACCATATAGTGGTATATACAGACTACACAGGACACTACAGAGTATACAGTGACCATATAGCGGTATATACAGACTACACAGGACACTACAGAGTATACAGTGACCATATAGTGGTATATACAGACTACACAGGACACTACAGAGTATACAGTGACCATATAGTGGTATATACAGACTACACAGGACTGTACAGAGTATACAGTGATCATATAGTGGTATATACAGACTACACAGGACTGTACAGAGTATACAGTGACCATATAGTGGTATATACAGACTACACAGGACTCTACAGAGTATACAGTGACCATATAGTGGTATATACAGACTACACAGGACTCTACAGAGTATACAGTGACCATATAGTGGTATATACAGACTACACAGGGCTGTACAGCGTATACAGTGACCATATAGTGGTATATACAGACTACACAGGACTCTACAGAGTATACAGTGACCATATAGTGGTATATACAGACTACACAGGACACTACAGAGTATACAGTGACCATATAGTGGTATATACAGACTACACAGGACTCTACAGAGTATACAGTGACCATATAGTGGTATATACAGACTACACAGGACTCTACAGAGTATACAGTGACCATATAGTGGTATATACAGACTACACAGGACTCTACAGAGTATACAGTGACCATATAGTGGTATATACAGACTACACAGGACTCTACAGAGTATACAGTGACCATATAGTGGTATATACAGACTACACAGGACACTACAGAGTATACAGTGACCATATAGTGGTATATACAGACTACACAGGACACTACAGAGTATACAGTGACCATATAGTGGTATATACAGACTACACAGGACACTACAGAGTATACAGTGACCATATAGTGGTATATACAGACTACACAGGACTCTACAGAGTATACAGTGACCATATAGTGGTATATACAGACTACACAGGACTGTACAGAGTATACAGTGACCATATAGTGGTATATACAGACTACACAGGACTCTACAGAGTATACAGTGATCATATAGTGGTATATACAGACTACACAGGACTGTACAGAGTATACAGTGACCATATAGTGGTATATACAGACTACACAGGACTCTGCAGAGTATACAGTGACCATATAGTGGTATATACAGACTACACAGGTCTCTACAGAGTATACAGTGACCATATAGTGGTATATACAGACTACACAGGACTCTGCAGAGTATTGTAAGGATTAAAAATATTCTGCTTACCAAACATATATGCTGTTAAGAAAAATAGAAGAAAAACATAGTTATTGCTGTAAGTATGTGGCCCACCACAAATTCTGAGCTGTATGTCAGTATAGGATGTGGTTAAGATAAGTCTATGTCACTAACATCTAAAGATTGCAATCTTTGACCTTTACCGTTAGGAGTTATGTTTTGTGACATTAAGTGATCTTTTGAAATATGTTTTTGTACAGAAGAACCACTCAGGCAACCAGGTATTTGCCAATAGTAACAATAAGATGATGTTATCTGTGTCTCTGTCCTCTGGGGACAGATCTGTTTCTGGCCAGGCCTTAGTTGACTCTGGGTCTGCAGCAAACTTTGTCACATTCTCGTTGGTCTCAGGTTTAGGCATTGAGCTTTTGCCACTTGACACTCCTCTGTCTGTTACTGGAGCGGATTTTGCCCCACTGGCCAGGGGTAAGGTCCGATTCAAAACCCCCTTAATAACGTTGCAAGTGGGTTCTGCACATTCTGAGGTCATGAGCTTTTTTGTTATGGAGCATCTGTCTTCTGATATTATTTTGGGGCTCCCCTGGTTGAACCTCCATAACCCTATTTTTGATTGGGGTAAAAGGGAGTTGGTAAAATGGGGAGATCAGTGCTCATCCCACTGTGTTGTCTTGCACACCTTAGATTGTGTCAGTGAGGAGACGGTCTCAGCTGTAAAGGTTGGAAACACCAGACGAATTAAAAAAAACCTTTGCCTGTCCTCCAGCGCCTGTTGTTGTTGTTCAGGGAGATCTGGAATTAAAGGCAGAGAAAATACTGGGTCCTACTAAAACTGGTTTATCTGGTGAGGGTTCAGTGGCCCCTCATAAAGGGGGGGTACTGTAACGTCTCTGCCTGTTCGGGTCTCTGCGCCACCCTCCGCTCGCATGGTGTGGCGAAAGAGGCGTGTTCGGTTTGATTCCTTGCGTAGGTTTCTTGTTGCTCAGTCTGAACATGGTTCTAGTCAATGTAATGGATTTCCGGCCACACCCGTGTTCTGAGCATTTCTCTCTGGACTGCATAGAGTTAATCTCAGCCTTGCCTGTGTGATTGACAGCCTGTGTACCTATCAGGTCTGGGGCTGGGCCCAGACTTTCTATATACGGGATGTCACTTTCTCAGCAGGTTGCCGGTTATTGCTCTGTCTTTGCCTGCTCTACTTGTTATATCCCTTGCTGCTTTGTTACCTGATTCTCTGACCTCTGGCTTGCCTTGTGATTATTCTCTTGGATTTTGATTCTGTACTGTATTACTTGTTTGTTACTGACCCCTTGGCTTGCTCACTCTGCTTCTGTGTTGTTTTTGTCTTGTCCTGTTCTCTGTGTCACTTACCCAGTATAGGGCTTGTCTTCTAGTTGTCCTTTTACCGTTTAGGGTAACTGAGGCAATAGGAAGGGACAGTGGCTGGGGTGAGATTAGGGCTCACTTGTCTCTGTCCTTCCTCCCAGACCCCTGCAGTATTGTCAGGGTATTGCTACGTTTGGTAAGACCCTTACAACATGATACCATTACATCATATGTCAGAAAGGAGTTAAAGCTGTAGTGCAACTGCCAATATATATATGTGTGTGTGTGTGTGTGTGTGTGTATATATATCTCCTCTTATTTTATCTTTGTGATTAATAAAAGTTCTATCTTACATTTTCCCTGAGATATCTATGATCTATATTTATGACCTGATAGTGGTGACCACAGTTTTGACCTCCCTTTAATAAATAAAATGGGTCTTGTTTAAGAGTCATGGCTCACAATACCCCTGCAGACGAAGGTGACGGTGTCTGGTTGTCAATGAAAGGCATGGAATGGGCGGTGACACAAAATTTCTTTTAAGTACATGAAAAATGGTGCAGGCAGAGACAGAAGGTGTAATGAGGAGACGGGGGTAAGAAAGGCGCCACCTACGTCTGGATGGAGGAGAAGGGAACTGCAGGAGCTGCCCGTGCTTGTGTGTGAACCAAACAATCCTCTCTACTGGTGGTCTGTGTAGTCCGTGCTGTTCACCACGTGTGCACCCTCACACAACCACTGCCCCAACACCGCCTAGGGGGCGACTAATCATTGCATTACCCATCCTGCTCCTCTCAGTCCCCTGATACCCCCACTGAAAGTCTGTAAACTGGGTAAAATGTGTGTCATAGAGGCATGTCTAGTAGTCACCAATTTTGGACTAAGAGGTACACTACCCAAAGATAGCCTCTAAAAGACTTATTAATAGGGCAGAGGGAGAGGCACCTAATGTGTACTGCGACCAACCTGTAATCATAACATATATGAGAAAACTGCAGGGGGAGGTTTATAGCAATCCAACATTTCTATCGGGGCGCAAGGTTATTTTATGCTAATGAGTATTTATTAGATGTCTCCTCTTACCATGTGATGTCCGGGGGGTGGTATATATACAGTATACAGTCTCTCCTTACCATGTGATGTCCGGGGGGGGCGGTATATATACAGTATACAGTCTCTCCTTACCATGTGATGTCCGGGGGGCGGTATATATACAGTATACAGTCTCTCCTTACCATGTGATGTCCGGGGGGCCGGTATATATACAGTATACAGTCTCTCCTTACCATGTGATGTCCGGGGGGGCGGTATATATACAGTATACAGTCTCTCCTTACCATGTGATGTCCGGGGGGGGCGGTATATATACAGTATACAGTCTCTCCTTACCATGTGATGTCTGGGGGGCGGTATATATACAGTATACAGTCTCTCCTTACCATGTGATGTCCGGGGGGCGGTATATCTACAGTATACAGTCTCTCCTTACCATGTGATGTCCGGGGGGGCGGTATATATACAGTATACAGTCTCTCCTTACCATGTGATGTCCGGGGGGGCCGATATATATATACAGTATACAGTCTCTCCTTACCATGTGATGTCCGGGGGGCGGTATATATACAGTATACAGTCTCTCCTTACCATGTGATGTCCGGGGGGCGGTATATATACAGTATACAGTCTCTCCTTACCATGTGATGTCCGGGGGGGCGGTATATATACAGTATACAGTCTCTCCTTACCATGTGATGTCCGGGGGGCGGTATATATACAGTATACAGTCTCTCCTTACCATGTGATGTCCGGGGGGCGGTATATATACAGTATACAGTCTCTCCTTACCATGTGATGTCCGGGGGACCCGGTATATATACAGTATACAGTCTCTCCTTACCATGTGATGTCGGGGGGCGGTATATATACAGTATACAGTCTCTCCTTACCATGTGATGTCCGGGGGGCGGTATATATACAGTATACAGTCTCTCCTTACCATGTGATGTCCGGGGACCCGGTATATATACAGTATACAGTCTCTCCTTACCATGTGATGTCGGGGGGGCGGTATATATACAGTATACAGTCTCTACTTACCATGTGATGTCCGGGGGGCCCGGTATATATACAGTATACAGTCTCTCCTTACCATGTGATGTCCGGGGGGGCGGTATATATACAGTATACAGTCTCTCCTTACCATGTGATGACCGGGGGGCGGTATATATACAGTATACAGTCTCTCCTTACCATGTGATGTCCGGGGGCCGGTATATATACAGTATACAGTCTCTCCTTACCATGTGATGTCCGGGGGGCCGGTATATATACAGTATACAGTCTCTCCTTACCATGTGATGTCCAGGGGGCCGGTATATATACAGTATACAGTCTCTCCTTACCATGTGATGTCCGGGGGGGCGGTATATATACAGTATACAGTCTCTCCTTACCATGTGATGTCCGGGGGGGGCCGGTATATATACAGTATACAGTCTCTCCTTACCATGTGATGTCCGGGGGGCCGGTATATATACAGTATACAGTCTCTCCTTACCATGTGATGTCCGGGGGGAGGTATATATACAGTATACAGTCTCTCCTTACCATGTGATGTCCGGGGGGGCCGGTATATATACAGTATACAGTCTCTCCTTACCATGTGATGTCCGGGGGGCGGTATATATACAGTATACAGTCTCTCCTTACCATGTGATGTCCGGGGGGCGGTATATATACAGTATACAGTCTCTCCTTACCATGTGATGTCCGGGGGGGCCGTTATATATACAGTATACAGTCTCTCCTTACCATGTGATGTCCGGGGGGCGGTATATTTACAGTATACAGTCTCTCCTTACCATGTGATGTCCGGGGGCCGGTATATATACAGTATACAGTCTCTCCTTACCATGTGATGTCCGGGGGGCGGTATATATACAGTATACAGTCTCTCCTTACCATCTGATGTCCGGGGGGGCCGGTATGTATACAGTATACAGTCTCTCCTTACCATGTGATGTCCGGGGGGGCCGGTATATATACAGTATACAGTCTCTCCTTACCATGTGATGTCCGGGGGGCCGGTATATATACAGTATACAGCCTCTCCTTACCATGTGATGTCCGGGGGGCCGGTATATATACAGTATACAGCCTCTCCTTACCATGTGATGTCCGGGGGGCCGGTATATATACAGTATACAGTCTCTCCTTACCATGTGATGTCCGGGGGCTGGTATATATACAGTATACAGTCTCTCCTTACCATGTGATGTCCGGGGGGCGGTATATATACAGTATACAGTCTCTCCTTACCATGTGATGTCCGGGGGCCCGGTATATATACAGTATACAGTCTCTCCTTAACATGTGATGTCCGGGGGGCGGTATATATACAGTATACAGTCTCTCCTTACCATGTGATGTCCGGGGGCCCGGTATATATACAGTATACAGTCTCTCCTTACCATGTGATGTCGGGGGGCGGTATATATACAGTATACAGTCTCTCCTTACCATGTGATGTCGGGGGGCAGTATATATACAGTATACAGTCTCTTCTTACCATGTGATGTCCGGGGGGGCGGTATATATACAGTATACAGTCTCTCCTTACCATGTGATGTCCGGGGGGGCGGTATATATACAGTATACAGTCTCTCCTTACCATGTGATGTCCGGGGGGCCGGTATATATACAGTATACAGTCTCTCCTTACCATGTGATGTCCGGGGAGCGGTATATATACAGTATACAGTCTCTCCTTACCATCTGATGTCCGGGGGGGCCGGTATATATACAGTATACAGTCTCTCCTTACCATGTGATGTCCGGGGGGCCGGTATATATACAGTATACAGTCTCTCCTTACCATGTGATGTCCGGGGGGCCGGTATATATACAGTATACAGTCTCTCCTTACCATGTGATGTCCGGGGGGCCGGTATATATACAGTATACAGTCTCTCCTTACCATGTGATGTCCGGGGGCCGGTATATATACAGTATACAGTCTCTCCTTACCATGTGATGTCCGGGGGGGCGGTATATATACAGTATACAGTCTCTCCTTACCATGTGATGTCCGGGGGGGCCGGTATATATACAGTATACAGTCTCTCCTTACCATGTGATGTCCGGGGGGGCCGGTATATATACAGTATACAGTCTCTCCTTACCATGTGATGTCCGGGGGGGCGGTATATATACAGTATACAGTCTCTCCTTACCATGTGATGTCCGGGGGGGCCGGTATATATACAGTATACAGTCTCTCCTTACCATGTGATGTCCGGGGGGGCCGGTATATATACAGTATACAGTCTCTCCTTACCATGTGATGTCCGGGGGGCGGTATATATACAGTATACAGTCTCTCCTTACCATGTGATGTCGGGGGGGCCGGTATATATACAGTATACAGTCTCTCCTTACCATGTGATGTCCGGGGGGTGGTATATATACAGTATACAGTCTCTCCTTACCATGTGATGTCCGGGGGGCGGTATATATACAGTATACAGTCTCTCCTTACCATCTGATGTCCGGGGGGGCCGGTATATATACAGTATACAGTCTCTCCTTACCATGTGATGTCCGGGGGGGCGGTATATATACAGTATACAGTCTCTCCTTACCATGTGATGTCCGGGGGGCAGTATATATACAGTATACAGTCTCTCCTTACCATCTGATGTCCGGGGGGGCGGTATATATACAGTATACAGTCTCTCCTTACCATGTGATGTCCGGGGGGCCGGTATATATACAGTATACAGTCTCTCCTTACCATGTGATGTCCGGGGGGCCGGTATATATACAGTATACAGCCTCTCCTTACCATGTGATGTCCGGGGGGCCGGTATATATACAGTATACAGTCTCTCCTTACCATGTGATGTCCGGGGGCCGGTATATATACAGTATACAGTCTCTCCTTACCATGTGATGTCTGGGGGGGGGGGTGTATATATACAGTATACAGTCTCTCCTTACCATGTGATGTCCGTTGGCCGGTATATATACAGTATACAGTCTCTCCTTACCATGTGATGTCCGGGGGGCCGGTATATATACAGTATACAGTCTCTCCTTACCATGTGATGTCCGGGGGGCGGGTATATATACAGTATACAGCCTCTCCTTACCATGTGATGTCCGGGGGGCCGGTATATATACAGTATACAGTCTCTCCTTACCATGTGATGTCCAGGGGCCGGTTTATATACAGTATACAGTCTCTCCTTACCATGTGATGTCCGGGGGGCCGGTATATATACAGTATACAGTCTCTCCTTACCATGTGATGTCCGGGGGCCGGTATATATACAGTATACAGTCTCTCCTTACCATGTGATGTCCAGGGGGGCGGTATATATACAGTATACAGTCTCTCCTTACCATGTGATGTCCGGGGGGTATGTATACAGTATACAGTCTCTCCTTACCATGTGATGTCCGGGGGCCGGTATATATACAGTATACAGTCTCTCCTTACCATGTGATGTCCGGGGGGTATGTATACAGTATACAGTCTCTCCTTACCATGTGATGTCCAGGGGGGCGGTATATATACAGTATACAGTCTCTCCTTACCATGTGATGTCCGGGGGCCGGTATATATACAGTATACAGTCTCTCCTTACCATGTGATGTCCGGGGGGGCGGTATATATACAGTATACAGTCTCTCCTTACCATGTGATGTCCGGGGGGCGGTATATATACAGTATACAGTCTCTCCTTACCATGTGATGTCCAGGGGGGCGGTATATATACAGTATACAGTCTCTCCTTACCATGTGATGTCCGGGGGCCGGTATATATACAGTATACAGTCTCTCCTTACCATGTGATGTCCGGGGGGCCGGTATATATACAGTATACAGTCTCTCCTTACCATGTGATGTCCGGGTGGCGGTATATATACAGTATACAGTCTCTCCTTACCATGTGATGTCCGGTATATATACAGTATACAGTCTCTCCTTACCATATGATGTCCGGGGGGGTCGGTATATATACAGTATACAGTCTCTCCTTACCATGTGATGTCTGGGGGGGGGCGGTATATATACAGTATACAGTCTCTCCTTACCATGTGATGTCCGGGGGCTGGTATATATACAGTATACAGTCTCTCCTTACCATGTGATGTCCGGGGGGCGGTATATATACAGTATACAGTCTCTCCTTACCATGTGATGTCCGGGGGGCGGTATATATACAGTATACAGTCTCTCCTTACCATGTGATGTCCGGGGGCCCGGTATATATACAGTATACAGTCTCTCCTTACCATGTGATGTCGGGGGGCGGTATATATACAGTATACAGTCTCTCCTTACCATGTGATGTCCGGGGGGGGCGGTATATATACAGTATACAGTCTCTCCTTACCATGTGATGTCCGGGGGGCCGGTATATATACAGTATACAGTCTCTCCTTACCATGTGATGTCCGGGGGGGGCGGTATATATACAGTATACAGTCTCTCCTTACCATGTGATGTCCGGGGGGCAGTATATATACAGTATACAGTCTCTCCTTACCATGTGATATCCTGGGGCCGGTATATATACAGTATACAGTCTCTCCTTACCATGTGATGTCCGGGGGGGCCGGTATATATACAGTATACAGTCTCTCCTTACCATGTGATGTCCGGGGGGGCCGGTATATATACAGTATACAGTCTCTCCTTACCATGTGATGTCCGGGGGGGCGGTATATATACAGTATACAGTCTCTCCTTACCATGTGATGTCCGGGGGGCAGTATATATACAGTATACAGTCTCTCCTTACCATGTGATATCCTGGGGCCGGTATATATACAGTATACAGTCTCTCCTTACCATGTGATGTCCGGGGGGGCCGGTATATATACAGTATACAGTCTCTCCTTACCATGTGATGTCCGGGGGGCCGGTATATATACAGTATACAGTCTCTCCTTACCATGTGATGTCCGGGGGGCGGTATATATACAGTATACATTCTCTCCTTACCATGTGATGTCCGGGGGGCGGTATATATACAGTATACAGTCTCTCCTTACCATGTGATGTCCGGGGGACCGGTATATATACAGTATACAGTCTCTCCTTACCATGTGATGTCCGGGGGGGCGGTATATATACAGTATACAGTCTCTCCTTACCATGTGATGTCCGGGGGGGTGGTATATATACAGTATACAGTCTCTCCTTACCATGTGATGTCGGGGGGCGGTATATATACAGTATACAGTCTCTCCTTACCATGTGATGTCCGGGGGCGGTATATATACAGTATACAGTCTCTCCTTACCATGTGATGTCCGGGGGGCGGTATATATACAGTATACAGTCTCTCCTTACCATGTGATGTCCGGGGGGCCGGTATATATACAGTATACAGTCTCTCCTTACCATGTGATGTCCGGGGGGGGCGGTATATATACAGTATACAGTCTCTCCTTACCATGTGATGTCCGGGGGCCGGTATATATACAGTATACAGTCTCTCCTTACCATGTGATGTCCAGGGGGGCGGTATATATACAGTATACAGTCTCTCCTTACCATGTGATGTCCGGGGGGGGTATGTATACAGTATACAGTCTCTCCTTACCATGTGATGTCCGGGGGCCGGTATATATACAGTATACAGTCTCTCCTTACCATGTGATGTCCGGGGGGGTATGTATACAGTATACAGTCTCTCCTTACCATGTGATGTCCAGGGGGGCGGTATATATACAGTATACAGTCTCTCCTTACCATGTGATGTCCGGGGGCCGGTATATATACAGTATACAGTCTCTCCTTACCATGTGATGTCCGGGGGGCGGTATATATACAGTATACAGTCTCTCCTTACCATGTGATGTCCGGGGGGCGGTATATATACAGTATACAGTCTCTCCTTACCATGTGATGTCCAGGGGGGCGGTATATATACAGTATACAGTCTCTCCTTACCATGTGATGTCCGGGGGCCGGTATATATACAGTATACAGTCTCTCCTTACCATGTGATGTCCGGGGGGCCGGTATATATACAGTATACAGTCTCTCCTTACCATGTGATGTCCGGGTGGCGGTATATATACAGTATACAGTCTCTCCTTACCATGTGATGTCCGGGGGGCGGTATATATACAGTATACAGTCTCTCCTTACCATGTGATGTCCGGGGGGGGGGTATATATACAGTATACAGCCTCTCCTTACCATGTGATGTCCGGGGGGCCGGTATATATACAGTATACAGTCTCTCCTTACCATGTGATGTCCGGGGGCCGGTATATATACAGTATACAGTCTCTCCTTACCATGTGATGTCCGGTATATATACAGTATACAGTCTCTCCTTACCATGTGATGTCCGGGGGGCGGTATATATACAGTATACAGTCTCTCCTTACCATGTGATGTCCGGGGGCCGGTATATATACAGTATACAGTCTCTCCTTACCATGTGATGTTCGGGGGGGGCCGGTATATATACAGTCTCTCCTTACCATGTGATGTCCGGGGGGGCGGTATATATACAGTATACAGTCTCTCCTTACCATATGATGTCCGGGGGGTCGGTATATATACAGTATACAGTCTCTCCTTACCATGTGATGTCCGGGGGCCGGTATATATACAGTATACAGTCTCTCCTTACCATGTGATGTCCGGGGGGGCGGTATATATACAGTATACAGTCTCTCCTTACCATGTGATGTCCGGGGGGCGGTATATATACAGTATACAGTCTCTCCTTACCATGTGATGTCCAGGGGGGCGGTATATATACAGTATACAGTCTCTCCTTACCATGTGATGTCCGGGGGGCCGGTATATATACAGTATACAGTCTCTCCTTACCATGTGATGTCCGGGGGGCCGGTATATATACAGTATACAGTCTCTCCTTACCATGTGATGTCCGGGTGGCGGTATATATACAGTATACAGTCTCTCCTTACCATGTGATGTCCGGGGGGCGGTATATATACAGTATACAGTCTCTCCTTACCATGTGATGTCCGGGGGGGGCGGTATATATACAGTATACAGCCTCTCCTTACCATGTGATGTCCGGGGGGCGGTATATATACAGTATACAGTCTCTCCTTACCATGTGATGTCCGGGGGCCGGTATATATACAGTATACAGTCTCTCCTTACCATGTGATGTCCGGTATATATACAGTATACAGTCTCTCCTTACCATGTGATGTCCGGGGGGCGGTATATATACAGTATACAGTCTCTCCTTACCATGTGATGTCCGGGGGCCGGTATATATACAGTATACAGTCTCTCCTTACCATGTGATGTTCGGGGGGGGCCGGTATATATACAGTCTCTCCTTACCATGTGATGTCCGGGGGGGGCGGTATATATACAGTATACAGTCTCTCCTTACCATATGATGTCCGGGGGGGGTCGGTATATATACAGTATACAGTCTCTCCTTACCATGTGATGTCTGGGGGGGGGTGGTATATATACAGTATACAGCCTCTCCTTACCACGTGATAGATTGCTCTATCTTAAACTGAATCTCTCAAAGACTGAACTACTGCTGTTTCCACCATCTAATAGATCTGTCCCTGATATCTCCATTGCAGTCTCCGGCCTTACCATAACTCCTAGACAGTATGGCCGCTGCCTCGGGGTTATGTCTGTCTCAGACCTTTCCTTCACCACCCATATCCAATCACTCGCACGCTCATGTCATCTCCACCTCAAAAACATCTCCAGAATCCGCCCTTTCCTTACCACAGATACACTAAAGACACTTATTGTTGCCCTGATTCACTCTCGCCTTGACTACTGTAACTCCTTACTAATCGCCCTTCTCCTTACTAAACTCTCCCCTCTACAATCTATTCTGAATGCGGCGGCGGCCAGGCTCATCTATCAGTCTAGACGCTACAGCGAGGCCTCCGGTCTGTGCCGGTCACTACAGCGAGGCCTCCGGTCTGTGCCGGTCACTACATCGAGGCCTCCGGTCTGTGCCGGTCACTACAGCGAGGCCTCCGGTCTGTGCCGGTCACTACAGCGAGGCCTCCGGTCTGTGCCGGTCACTACAGCGGGGCCTCCGGTCTGTGCCGGTCACTACAGCGAGGCCTCCGGTCTGTGCCGGTCACTACAGTGAGGTCTCCGGTCTGTGCCGGACACTACAGCGAGGCCTCCGGTCTGTGCCGGTCACTACAGCGGGGCCTCCGGTCTGTGCCGGTCACTACAGCGAGGCCTCCGGTCTGTGCCGGTCACTACATTGGCTGTCTATTCAATACAGAATACAATATAAACTTCTCCCCTCCTCCACAAGGCTCTCCATAATGCTGCACCTCCCTACATTTCCTCCCTCATCTCTGTCTATTGCCCAACCCGTGCTCTCCATTCACTCAATGACCTGAGACTAACATCCTCTATTATCAGAACCTCCCACGCTCGTATACAAGACTTCTCCCGAGTTGCACCACTTCTCTGGAATGCTCTATCCCCCAATTTCCACAGCTTCAAGCATAAACTACAGACACATCTTTTCAGACAGGCCAATCCCAAATCCTAATGTAAACCCTTCCGTAGTTAGAATCCGTAAAACGTCCCCTCCTCTGTTCACGCTCCCGCATTACCTCACAGGATATGAGGCCGTATCAGACTAACTTTATATGTCCGGGCACCGTCTGCACGTTACAGGACACGACTGGTGACGGCTCCTACAGCTTATATATGTGTAATGGCAGTAACCTCTATTACACAATTGTCTGACCATTGTATAAGCAATGCTACCTCCGATGTCACCCCCTCTACCTCATAGATTGTAAGCTCTTGTGTCACCTCCTCTACCTCATAGATTGTAAGCTCTTGTGTCACCTCTACCTCATAGATTGTAAGCTCTTGTGTCACCTCTACCTCATAGATTGTAAGCTCTTGTGTCACCTCTACCTCATAGATTGTAAGCTCTTGTGTCACCTCTACCTCATAGATTGTAAGCTCTTGTGTCACCTCTACCTCATAGATTGTAAGCTCTTGTGTCACCTCTACCTCATAGATTGTAAGCTCTTGTGTCACCTCTACCTCATAGATTGTAAGCTCTTGTGTCACCTCTACCTCATAGATTGTAAGCTCTTGTGTCACCTCTACCTCATAGATTGTAAGCTCTTGTGTCACCTCTACCTCATAGATTGTAAGCTCTTGTGTCACTTCCTCTACCTCATAGATTGTAAGCTCTTGTGTCACTTCCTCTACCTCATAGATTGTAAGCTCTTGTGTCACCTCCTCTACCTCATAGATTGTAAGCTCTTGTGTCACCTCCTCTACCTCATAGATTGTAAGCTCTTGTGTCACCTCCTCTACCTCATAGATTGTAAGCTCTTGTGTCACCTCCTCTACCTCATAGATTGTAAGCTCTTGTGTCACCTCCTCTACCTCATAGATTGTAAGCTCTTGTGTCACCTCCTCTACCTCATAGATTGTAAGCTCTTGTGTCACCTCCTCTACCTCATAGATTGTAAGCTCTTGTGTCACCCCCTCTACCTCATAGATTGTAAGCTCTTGTGTCACCTCCTCTACCTCATAGATTGTAAGCTCTTGCGAGCAGGGCTCTCAGTCCCAATGTGTGAATTGACTATTTCTTTGTAATGTATCTTTTTTGTCAGTACTTGAACCCTACAAATTGTACAGCGCTGCGGAATATGTTGGCGCTATATAAATAAAATATTATATTATTATTATTATTACAGTGACCATATAGCGGTATATACAGACTACAGAGGACACCACAGAGTATACAGTGACCATATAGTGGTATATACAGACTACACAGGACACTACAGAGTATACAGTGACCATATAGTGATATATACAGACTACACAGTACACTACAGAGTATACAGTGACCATATAGCGGTATATACAGACTACACAGGACACTACAGAGTATACAGTGACCATATAGCGGTATATACAGACTACACAGGACACTACAGAGTATACAGTGACCATATAGCGGTATATACAGACTACACAGGATTCTACAGAGTATACAGTGACCATATAGTGGTATATACAGACTACACAGGACACCACAGAGTATACAGTGACCATATAGTGGTATATACAGACTACACAGGACTGTACAGAGTATACAGTGACCATATAGTGGTATATACAGACTACACAGGACTCTGCAGAGTATACAGTGACCATATAGTGGTATAAGAGTGAAGAAATCAGGTGATACCTTTTAGAGGGTAACTGAGTATATTTATAAGTAAGCTTTCAGGAGTGCTCGCTCCCTTCATCAGACATGGTGTGTGACGGAGGGATCAGTAATTCTTGCTGTTATCTGTTTGCTATTAGGAGGTGATTTGTGACCCTCACAGTTCATACATAGTGTGACATGAAGCTGGCATGAATATTAAGTCCAAATTGCAGAGTTTGAAATTTTTGCATAAATTTGTACTCCCATTGTTTCCTTTCCTCCTGCGTCTTAAAATGTCCCATTAAAACGACAACCCGCAAATCTTCAATAGAGTGGTTTTCTCCGGAGAAATGTGCGGCCACTGGGAGATCTGTTCTGCTGTTATTAATGGTGGATCTGTGTGAGTTCATTCGTTGACTGAGTCTCTGCCCTGTTTCCCCCACATAGAGGCCTGTGGTGGGACATTGCACACACATTATGAGATACACCACATTGGAAGACCTGCAGGAGAATGTCCCCCTAATTCTGTGCACCTGTTGTGACTGTGGGACAGGTACACTGTCAGCGGTGTGGATGTGCTTGCAGGTCATGCACCTTTTATGTAGGCAAGGTGAGCTGCCATTTTCAGTTGGGGCCTTCAGGGCACTCCGGACGATAATGCGCCTCAGGTTTGGTGGTTGTCGAAAGGAGAGGAGAGGGGGGACTGGAAATATGTCCTTGAGTCTGTTGTCCCTATGTAGTACAGGTTGGAGCTCCTTGGCAATCCTTCGTAGGATCTCCAGTTGTGGGTTGTAGGTGACAACTAGGGGCACTCGGGCTTCTTTCTGGGTCTCTCTATATGTGAGCAGACTGTCTCTGTTAATGGCTGCCGCTTTGTTCAATTGGTTGTCCGTCACTTTTGGTTTGTATCCCAGTCTGAGAAATTTCATCCTCAGATCCAGGAGGTGCTTGTCCAGGTCTGCTTTGTCGGAGCAAATACGATTGTATGGTATAGCCTGGCTGTAGATGATAGACTGTCTTGTGTGCTTGGGGTGGAAGCTGTGGTTTCTCAGGTAGGCCGTTCTGTCTGTACTTTCAATGGCTAACACGGTACAACATTATACTACTATCAACTTGAAAGATACCACAATGTACCGCAAAAGAATGGAACTGAAAAACCGGCTTAAGAAACTTGCACAACTCAACAGCGACATCTTCTTCTTAACAAAATGCAAAAAGGAGAGACTCATCCCAAAAGGCTTCAATTTACGTAACCCAACCTGGAACACCTACAACAGCCGATATGCAGAACAACTATGTATTCGGACATCTGAAAGGCTGCGGAACAATATGATAAAAATTTCCTATAACAACAGAAAAAGAACACAGGATGAGATACAGGCCCTGAAATCATCATTGGCTAATGACACAGAGGAAATGAAGGCCAAACTCCACACATACTTCTGTAAACTTCAGGATATGCTTATTAACAACAAAAAGAAAAAGCTCCACAGACTGAGACAAAAAGGCCTCATTACTACAACCGCAAGTACCAGCCCAGCTCAGCAGAGATGTGTTGTGAATCTTTCCTCCTATGAGCCAAACAAACACGAAATGTCAGTTCTCTCCAAAGGTCTCTCCTTCTGCCCCTCAGCACACACTGACCATATCCAACTCTGCAATGATATGGAGGAGTTTTTCAGAAAAATGAGATTGAGGGAATATTTTTATGACAAAGACCCTCCATACAGAAGCGACTCTGAGATGGAACAGCCCATAAGGAATCCTACCAAAAAATCTACCTGGACCCCACGCCCTGGAGCTAACACAGCACTGGATAAATATATTGACTGTTTCAGAAGCAAAGTAAGATCAGAAATCCTGGAGAAACAAAAGAAACAGGCGCATAACCTAACCCTGCAGGAACAGAAGGCTATTACTACACTGAAAGAAAATCAGGATATAATAATAAAACCAGCTGACAAAGGGGGCGCAATAGTCATAATGAACACCTCAGACTATATCCAGGAAGCAAACAGGCAACTGTCAGATCCCATCCATTACTCCAAACTTGGAAGTGATCCCACAGAGGCCTATATGAAAGAACTAAAGGATATGATCAAGGAGTTTCCAATCCAGATCCAGAATCAGATAAAAGGACTTATCCCAGAGGATCCCAGGCCGGGCTGCTTCTATATGCTCCCAAAGATACACAAAGATGGCAACCCTGGGAGGCCTATCATTTCTGGCATTGGGACACTGACGGAAAACATCTCAGGTTGGGTGGAAAATCTCCTAAAGCCCCTTGTCAAGGATACTCCAAGCTATATCCAGGACACCACTGACCTTCTTAACAAACTGAATGCCCTGGGCCCTCTACCTGAGGGGACCATTTTGGCCACCATGGATGTGGAATCCCTGTATACCAACATTCCCCACAAGGATGGAGTTGCAGCATGTCGGGTACACCTGGCAAAACAAAACCTCCCAACAGAACCAGTAACGCAGCTCATACAATTCATCCTCAGCCACAACCATTTTACCTTTGGAGAGGATCTATATCTACAGCGAATGGGAACTTCAATGGGGACCAGACGTGCACCCCAGTATGCAAATCTCTTTATGGCAGAAATGGAAGGAACATATTTATCAACATGCGCCACCAAACCTATGATTTACCTTCGTTATATCGATGATATCCTTGTCATCTGGACTGCAGGTGAGGAGGCCCTACTTCAATTCCATAATGACTTCAATGACTTTCACCCGACCATCAACCTTAAACTTAGCTATTCAGGGAGTGAAATTCACTTTCTGGATACCACAATATACATCAAAGACCACCGGCTACTCACATCAATATACTACAAACCCACAGACAGAACGGCCTACCTGAGAAACGACAGCTTCCACCCCAAGCACACAAGACAATCTATTATCTACAGCCAGGCTATACCATACAATCGTATTTGCTCCGACAAAACAGACCTGGACAAGCACCTCCTGGATCTGAGGATGAAATTTCTCAGACTGGGATACAAACCAAAAGTGACAGGCAACCAATTAAACAAAGCAGCAGCCATTACCAGAGACAGTCTGCTCACATATAGAGAGACCCAGAAAGATGCCCGAGTGCCCCTAGTTGTCACCTACAACCCACAGCTGGAGATCCTACGAAGGATTGCCAAGGAGCTCCAACCTGTGCTACATAGGGACAACAGACTCAAGGACATATTTCCAGTCCCCCCTCTCCTTTCGACAACCACCAAACCTGAGGTGTATTATTGTCCGGAGTGCCCTGAAGGCCCCAACTGAAAATGGCGCCTCACCTTGCCTACATAAAAGGTGCATGACCTGCAAGCACATCCACACCGCTGACAGTGTACCTGTCCCACAGTCACAACAGGTGCACAGAATTAGGGGGACATTTTCCTGCAGGTCTTCCAATGTGGTGTATCTCATAATGTGTGTGCAATGTCCCACCACAGGCCTCTATGTGGAGGAAACAGGGCAGAGACTCAGTCAGCGCATGAACTCACACAGATCCAACATTAATAACAGCAGAACCGATCTCCCAGTGGCCGCACATTTCTCCAGAGAAGACCACTCTATTGAAGATTTGTGGGTTGTGGTTTTAATGGGACATTTTAAGACACAGGAGAAAAGGAAAGAATGGGAGTATAAATTTATGCAAAAATTTCAAACTCTGCAATTTGGACTTAATATTCCTGCCAGCTTCATGTCACACTATGTATGACCTGTGAGGGTCACAAATCACCTCCTGATAGCAAACAGATTACAGCAAGAATTACTGATCTCTCCGTCACGCACCATAACCTGTTGTAAATAACTTCTCTGCTTATATTGCATTTTTTTTAAAGAATCCAAAATGCTTTGAAAACCATGTGTATAAAAATCTGTGAATTTTCAGTTCTTGTATAACACCATGTCTGATGAAGGGAGCTAGTACTCCTGAAAGCTTACTTATATACTCAGCCTCTAAAAGGTATCGCCTGATTTCTTCACTATTCCACTACTTTCAATGGCTAACATGGTACAACATTATACATATAGTGGTATATACAGACTACACAGGACTCTGCAGAGTATACAGTGACCATATAGTGGTATATACAGACTACACAGGACTCTGCAGAGTATACAGTGACCATATAGTGGTATATACAGACTACACAGGACACTACAGAGTATACAGTGACCATATAGTGGTATATACAGACTACACAGGACTATACAGAGTATACAGTGACCATATAGTGGTATATACAGACTACACAGGACACTACAGAGTATACAGTGACCATATAGTGGTATATACAGACTACACAGGATACTACAGAGTATACAGTGACCACATAGTGGTATATACAGACTACACAGGACACTACAGAGTATACAGTGACCATATAGTGGTATATACAGACTACACAGAACTCTACAGAGTATATAGTGACCATATAGCGGTATATACAGACTACACAGGACTCTACAGAGTATACAGTGACCATATAGTGGTATATACAGACTACACAGGACACTACAGAGTATACAGTGACCATATAGTGGTATATACAGACTACACAGGACTCTGCAGAGTATACAGTGACCATATAGTGGTATATACAGACTACAAAGGACTCTACAGAGTATACAGTGACCATATAGTGGTATATACAGACTACACAGGACTGTACAGAGTATACAGTGACCATATAGTGGTATATACAGACTACACAGGACTCTGCAGAGTATACAGTGACCATATAGTGGTATATACAGACTACACAGGGCTATACAGAGTATACAGTGACCATATAGTGGTATATACAGACTACACAGGGCTATACAGAGTATACAGTGACCATATAGTGGTATATACAGACTACACAGAACACTACAGAGTATACAGTGACCATATAGTGGTATATACAGACTACACAGGACTCTACAGAGTATACAGTGATCATATAGTGGTATATACAGACTACACAGGGCTATACAGAGTATACAGTGACCATATATATACATCAGATCTGGTAATATAACACCGTCAGATAGTAGTCCTGCAGTGTCCTAACCCCAGCCTTGGTTCTAGAAGGGCGCCCAAAGACAGTATCGGCTCCACAGTATGGCTTCCTCTACTCCACCTCTGTGCCTCTCCCAGCTAGGTACACTGGGGATGGAGTTACAGGGAGTCCTGACAGGGATCTGGTTACCTGTATGCTAGGCCCGCATACGACTCTCCTGTCAGGGTCCTCTCCTGGCATGACACCAAATAAATCCAGCCACTTAGAAATCTTTACTCTCTAGCTCTGAGCTGTCTTCAGATGAGCCTGGGGCTAATAATGTCCCTCCTGAGGCTGTGGTAGCGGCGGTTGGCCTTCAGTCCAGTCTGGTCGCAGGTCAGCTCTGCACACCTTGTCTGGCCTACAGCATGCACTGAACTAACTCCCAACCGTCGCCGGGGAGATAATATCTCCTCACAACCCCGCCCAGTGGCCTGTGATAGGCCAGGGCTGAACCCAGTCTGGGTCCGAACACTGCAGGGGGAAACATATAAAGGAAAAGCTGCACAAAAATACACTTAACACAGAACAGAACTTACAGCCATAAAACCCAGAGGCACACAAGACAAACACATAAATGCAGAAGCACTCTGGGATGCTGCATTTTATCACTATCATTTATTACTAGGCACCTCCTCATAAAAAGGAGCACCTGATACATCATAATTTGTGTAGATTTACTTCAAACTGATGACATCACTGCATGTCCTATACTAAATACAATGCAAAAAGCCCCGCCCCGTCTAGACATCATCACAGGTCCTTCATCCAGCACTTCTCCTCTCCTGAGCTCCGCCCCTCATGTACTGGTCACATGATGGTGACATCATAACAGGTCCTTCATCCAACGCTTCTCTCCTGAGTTCCGCCATTCCTGGTGACATCATCACAGGCCCTTCCAGCACTTCTCCTCTCCTGAGCTCCGCCCCTCATGTACTGGTCACATGATGGTGACATCATCACAGGTCCTTCATCCAGCACTTCTCCTCTCCTGAGTTCCGCCCCCCATGTACTGGTCACATGATGGTGACATCATCACAGGTCCTTCATCCAGCACTTCTCCACTGAGCTCCGCCCCTCATGTACTGGTGACATCATCACAGGTCCTTCAGCTCTTGCAGTGTAGCAGATACAGAGCAGGTCCTGGCCGGTAGTCACTGCTGTTGTGTTGTTCTCTCTGTTATCAGCCATTATCACAGGCCATAGATATATATATATACTGTATATACAGCAGGGGCTCGCTGGCTGCTCTCAGGACACGTTCACACCTGGGGATTTAGGAGAAAACTCCCGCTATAAGGTAAGGTGACATCAGTATATACAATATATAATAATACCCCCTCAGTAGCCCCGTATAATATATTGCCCCCCACTGGTCTATTGCACAATATTAAACCTATAACACAGTGGTAGGCAATCTTCGGCACTCCAGCTGTTGTAAAACTTGCTCTGCAGTTCTTGGAACTCCTATGGAAATGAATGGAGCATGTTGGGAGTTGTAGTTTCACAGTAGCTGGAGTTCCAAAGGTTGCTGAACCCTGATATAACATAATCTTCCTGGCCTCGCCCGTTCCCATGGAGCTTCCTGCAGGCTCTGGCGCTGCCTCTGGTTCGGGGCTCATCGCTCCTCCTGCCTCAGACATCACTAGACGAGCCCTGATGGTGGAGCCTGGAGATGATCGCTCTGTGCCCACCATTGTATTCAGCTCTATCTGCTTCCTGAGGACATAGAGTTACACTGGGGATAGTGGGAGAACACCTGAAATGTGGCCTGCCCTGCTGAATCCAGGAAGGCTGAGAGGGGCCCCTGCTGCCATAGGGCCCGGTGTAGGGGCACCATTTATCCTATGGCTAAAGAGCCCCTGACTACAGACAGTAACAGGAGTCAGACTGGGGGCAGGGTCTGGTGCGGGCAGTGGTCTCTCAGAGAAAGTCACTAGACACAAATCATCACCGACCTGCCTGTATGTCACACATCATGTGGCCCCTGTATGATTTCGGGCCCCTCCTCAGTACTAGATCCTCCAGCTCATCCAGTTTCCTCCTCTTCTCCTCCAGAACGCTCCTTCTCCTGAATGACCCACCAAGGATGGACAAGGACAGGAATGAGATCACCAGAAGAATATTAGACTTCACCTTGGAGATCATCTACCTGCTGAGCGGAGAGGTAAGTGTACTACATTTCTATCATCTCCACCAACATAGAAGGGATTCTTTACTGTAAGAGCAGTGACACTATGGACTGTACCTATAACAAGGAGGCGTCCACTACATCTAGAGGAAAGAAGGATTATACACAACATAGAAGGGATTCTTTACTGTAAGAGCAGTGACACTATGGACTGTACCTATAACAAGGAGGCATCCACTACATCTAGAGGAAAGAAGGATTATACACAACATAGAAGGGATTCTTTACTGTAAGAGCAGTGAGACTATGGACTGTACCTATAACAAGGAGGCGTCCACTACATCTAGAGGAAAGAAGGATTATACACAACATAGAAGGGATTCTTTACTGTAAGAGCAGTGAGACTATGGACTGTACCTATAACAAGGAGGCGTCCACTACATCTAGAGGAAAGAAGGTTTATACACAACATAGAAGGGATTCTTTACTGTAAGAGCAGTGAGACTATGGACTGTACCTATAACAAGGAGACCTCCACTACATCTAGAGGAAAGAAGGTTTATACACAACATAGAAGGGATTCTTTACTGTAAGAGCAGTGAGACTATGGACTGTACCTATAACAAGGAGACGTCCACTACATCTAGAGGAAAGAAGGATTATACACAACATAGAAGGGATTCTTTACTGTAAGAGCAATGAGACTATGGACTGTACCTATAACAAGGAGACGTCCACTACATCTAGAGGAAAGAAGGATTATACACAACATAGAAGGGATTCTTTACTGTAAGAGCAATGAGACTATGGACTGTACCTATAACAAGGAGACCTCCACTACATCTAGAGGAAAGAAGGATTATACACAACATAGAAGGGATTCTTTACTGTAAGAGCAGTGAGACTATGGACTGTACCTATAACAAGGAGGCGTCCACTACATCTAGAGGAAAGAAGGTTTATACACAACATAGAAGGGATTCTTTACTGTAAGAGCAGTGAGACTATGGACTGTACCTATAACAAGGAGCGACCACTACATCTAGAGGAAAGAAGGTTTATACACAACATAGAAGGGATTCTCTACTGTAAGAGCAGTGAGACTATGGATTGGATATTCCAGGTTATAGTCAGTAGATTATTGGAGATCGGGGGGATGATTCAGGAATTTTTTTTTTCTCATTATAAGATTTAGGGGCAGGAAGACTTTTTAACCCTTAGGCCTCCTTTACTGGGCACATTTTCTGGATTAATTCTGGTCCATAGACTGTGATGCCTTCCCTGTCTCTCTGCAGTTCCCCGATCTCTTGCTATATACTGTACAGGACTGTGGGGATGTGAGGAGGGATGTCTAATATTATAGATCAGTAGGATGGAAGGAGTCTCAGTCTCTGGACAAGATTTAGTCTAGGAAATATATGGTCCAGTGTTTCTTTGCAGGGGCCTAAGTGTCTCTCTCCATACACAGGAATACAGACTGGTGAAGAAGATATTAGGGGACTGTGTGGCCCCCAGCAGCCATCTCCAGGAGTTAGGGGGGTGGAGCCTGAGCCAGGGCCCCATCACAGAGCCAGGAGGAGGATGGAGCAGGAGCCGGGGCCCCATCACAGAGCCAGGAGGAGGATGGAGCAGGAGCCGGGGCCCCATCACAGAGCCAGGAGGAGGATGGAGCAGGAGCCGGGGCCCCATCACAGGGCCAGGAGGAGGATGGAGCAGGAGCCGGGGCCCCATCACGGAGCCAGGAGGAGGATGGAGCAGGAGCCGGGGCCCCATCACAGAGCCTCCCCCCTCTCTCCCTGATACATGAGCAGAAGATTCTAGAACTCACCAACAAGATGATTGAGCTGCTGACTGGAGAGGTGACACTGCTGGGAATGCTGGGAAATTCTCCAGTAACAGCACTGGAGGGGTCTGGGTGATGACTGTATCATTGTGTTGTCAGGTTCCTATAAGGTGTCAGGATGTCGCTGTCTATTTCTCCATGGAGGAGTGGGAGTATTTAGAAGGACACAAGGATCGGTACAAGGAGGTCATGATGGAGGATCACCGGCCCCTTCAGACATCACATGGTAAGGATATAATTAGATAGATTTATACAGTTTTGACCGTAAGTGTTGGCACCCATGAATTCCACATGTTTTGTTACACTCGGGTTTATTTTCTTTGTGAGTATTGGAACAACACAAAAAAATTGAGAAAAATAGACAAATAGCACATAATTTCACACAAAACACCAAAAATGTTTCAGACAAAATTGTTAGCACCATTTCAAAATTGTGGTTAAATAACTTTGTTTCCAGCATGTGATGCTCATTCAGACTCCCCTGTGGCAAGTAACAGGTGTGGGCAATATAAAACTCACACCTGAAAACATACAAAGGAGAGAAGTTGTCTCAGTCTTTGCATTGTGTGTGCCACACTAAGCATGGAGAACAGAAAGAGAAGAAGAGTCTCAAGGTTACAAGTCCATCTCCAGAGATCTTGTTGTTCCTTTGTCCATGGTGCACTACATAATCCTAAAGTTTACACCCCATGGCCCTGTGACTAATCTCCCTGGATTTGGATGGAAGAGAAGAAATTATGAAAGGCAATAATGCAGGATAGTCTGGATGGTGGATGAGCAGCCCCAATCAAGTGCCAGAGACATCCAAGCTGTCCTGCAGGCTCAGGGGGCATCAGTGTCAGTGCCAACTATCCGTCAGGAGACCCAGGAGGACAGAGAGACAGAATAAAGCCAAAATGTATGCGAGTAAGCCAAAATCCTTCTGGGAAACGTCTTGTGGACAGAGGAGACCAAGACAGAGTTTTTTGGTAAAGCCCCTCATTCTACTGTTTACTGAAAACGGAATGTGTGTCCTAGGTCCTGGGTCTTCCAGCAGGCAATAACCCCAAATTTACTTCAAAAAGCCCCCAGAAATGGATGGGAACAAAGCGCTAGAGAGTTCTGAAGTGGCTGCAATGTGTCTGCAAAAGAAGAGGGCCCCCAAAATATGAGAGACCTGGAGCGGACTGCAGAAGATGGGACCCCTAAATATGAGAGACCTGGAGCGGACTGCAAAAGAAGAGGGGCCCCCAAAATATGAGAGACCTGGAGCGGACTGCAGAAGAAGAGGCACCCCCAAATATGAAAGACCTAGAGCGGACTGCAAAAGAAGAGGGGCCCCCAAATATGAGAGACCTGGAGCCGTCTGCTGAAGAAGAGGCACTCCCAAATATGAGAGACCTGGAGCCGTCTGCAGAAGAGAGTCAACACTTACTACCATGACTGTACATACCGGCAGTAACATACACACGGCATCCTCTGCACCTTCATGCTGCCAATGAGCTGAATGTCACTCCCATGTATGAGGGTGAGTCAAAGATTTCCCGTTTTCTGACTGTAGATTTTATTTTAAACTACAAAACCTTCATTTTTGGCCATAATCTCGCTGCTTTTCTTTACACTTTGTGTATCTGACAAGCTTTCATGTCCCCCTATTAAAAAATGTTTTAGGATGAGCTGTGAGCCCCGTATACCCCGCTGTCTCCACCTCTTCATCAGACATCAATCTTTGTCCTCGTAAGGCCACATACTACATTGTGACTCGTCTATAATGTAGAATCGGTTCACATGTGTGATCTATGATGTCATCAGTGGTGGCCGGGCGTCCGGCTCCTTCTTCATGGCTGACACTTGTGGGACCTTCCCTGAACTTCTCCCTCCAGTCATACACACCTCTTCACCACAAAACACTTTCTCTATACTATGAACAAAGTCTACGATAAATATTGGTACCGAACTCTCCCTCCAACCCAATAAAGCAAATCACTGCTGACCACCCTCCCGGAATGGAGGGAGAAGCTCTCTTTCTCCTCTCAAATTGCCAATGGGTTTGGTTCATATTACTCCTCTCTGTATAATCTCCACCCAGAACGAGCCCCTGACGAATCAGATGCCCACATTCGAGTATTTGAGAAACTCGAGGCTTCCCCGTGTTTCAGAGTAGGAGGCAGAGACACTAGAAGACTTAAAAATTTCCAAACAGGTAAGGCCCCAGGACCAGACAGTCTGCCCCTTGGTTACTGTAATACCTTTTTTTCCCATTTTGAAGTCCCATTTGCCGGAGTCCCTTAATTCTGTGGATGGGGACTGCGGTTGCCAACAGATGCTTTTTGGGCTCATATTTGGGTTCTCCTGAAGGAGGGTAAGGAGGTGACCCAGTGCTCGAATTACAGGCCCATCTCCAGGGACAACACTTCCAGAGCCCTGAATGTCCTGCATCAGATATCTTTGGACTCTCGCCCAGTCTTCTTCCTCTCTACAGAAGCGGAGAAGGCGTTCGACAGAGTGGACTGGTCGTTCCTCTTGCTAACCCTTTGCTGCGTCCGCCTTTGGGCCTAACCTGCTTAGCTGGATCATTAGCCTATATTCTGCCCCTTCGGCATCTGTCAGTGACAATGGGATTCTCTCTGCTCCTTTTGGTGTGACCAATGCACATGCAAAGAGTGCCCACTATCCCACCTCCCTCCTGTATTCATTTTGACCTTGGAGTCATTTCTCTGCTGAATCTATTTATCTAATTGCCAGATTAATTTTCAGAACTCCAAGGCTTTGAACCTCTCGGTCACCCTCGACGGTTTCTTCCCTTACCACATCCTCTCTGAGCTACTTTGAGATTCAGTTGACATCTAAGTTGTCTGACCTTTATTCCCCCCAACCCCTTTCTTCCTTTCATCCTTGGGGCTTAGGGAAGAGATCTGGAGAAGTGGTCTCAGGGAACCTTCACATGGTTTGGCCACTGCGCTATTTTAAGATGAACGTCCTGTATCTTCTCCAGCCCCTTCTGGTTCGTGTCCCCAGGGACTTCTTTAACAGAATCTTGTCCCTGCTTACCAAATTCATTTGGGCCAAAAAACCGGCGCCAAGTGTATCACCCCAAACACTTGGGGGTTGTGGGTTTGCCCAGTATCTATTCCGATTACCAAGTAATCCACTTCTCCAGGAAGGTAAACTGTTTTATCGCCATGAATACTCCCAAGTTATGGGTATCGATGGATGCCTCCTTTAGCCCCACCCTCCCACAGCACCTGCATGAATTCACACACTTTCATGTTCGATACAGACACAACCTACGATCACCCACACTTTAATGATTGTAATCAACCCTCCTGAAGACTACCAATCTGGTAGTCAATCAGACAACAACCTTCCATGTTCTCCCTACTGGTCATGGCCTTTGAGACTCTCTGTTTGGGACCGGTTAGACGTGTCCTGTCCTCGGTGTATGCCATGTTGGGGTCACCCCCGGAGCTGTGTGACCCATCCTATTTACTAAATTGGGAACTTGATCTCAATGACTCCTTTACTGACCAAGAGAAGCGGAGTCTGTTCAAACTTGTGCAAGGCTCATCCATAGCCAGTCGATATGAAAAGGGGGTGTACAAGGTCTTATCCAAGTGGTATCGGGTTCCCTCCAAGCTGCAAATGCTGATGCCTTCTATTCCCTCCATCTGCTGGAGATGTGGTGCCGCACAAGGGAATTTCTTGCGTCTTTTTTCTTGCCCAATTTTAGACCAGATCTGGAGAGGTCTTGTCCTTCATGGATTTCTCACTTTCCCGTTCGGCCCTGCCTGTTCTTTCCTCATCTGTGCAACATTCCAGTCAAAACCTATCATCTTTCTGTTGTCTGCCACCTTATCAATGGGGCACGGGCGTGTGTCCTGGCACTGTGGAGGCCTCGAGAACCCCCTCGTTGAGCTTATGGTTTCAGAAGATTGAGGGAATACCAGTAATGGAAGACCCGACTGCTCAATGACCCAGCGGTGATGAGGCCTTTCCTAGGTCCCGGCATTACTGGATTGTCTACCAGGACTCGAGTGAATATAAATCCATCATGTCCCAATCCTGAGTGAAGATGCTGGGACTGGACGTGGCTCCCTGGTCCACCGCCCCGTCCCCCTCCGCCATTGTATTTTCTGCCACTACTCTGTCTGTGGGGGCCGGGCCTCCCTTTCTTGGGGCGTTCCTGCGATATCTGCTTATCTGTATATAATATTTGATAGAAAAAATTAAAGAGTTTAGAAAATAAAGTCACTTCGCACTTTTCTACTTTCCTGCACATCATGAAGGAGCGGCGCGTACAGTGCGTGGTCTGAGGATGTGTCCGGGGCCAAAACTTATCCTAAGTGCAGATCAGACAGTGCGGCCAGCAGACGATTAATAGAACCTGACTGCCAGCAGGTGATGTGGGGGTGCGACGGGAAGGAAGGGATATCAGTGGAGAGAACTACAACTCCCAGCATTTACCTTGGTGCCTTTCACAATACTTGCCAACTCTCCCAGAAGCTTCGGGAGGCTCCTAAATAAAAGGAACGACCCCCCAGACTCTGAGGACTGATCCTACATCTGCTGGGCTAGGCGTCTCGCATAAGTGACTTGGAGAGTTGATATGCTCTCTGACTGCCACTTCCGCCTCACAGGTCAAGTGACATTAAGTTCATTGGTCACATGACCTGATCGCAGCTCAGTCCCTTTCAAGTGAATGCCTGAGCTGTGATACAAAGCACAGACACTATAGAATGTGCGGCGCTGTGTGTGGTAAGTAATGAAGAGACCGCAGCACTCGCCAGAACACTGCAGCCTCTTCTAATATGTGATTGACTGGGTGTCGGACCTATACTATGGTCTTCAGAGGTTCCCTGCCTGGTGTAAGTCTCCTGTACGAGCTGCTGGAGAGGTCGGGGGGATCCCCCCTTATTGCTGCCCCTGATGATTGATGAGATCTTCATCGTATGTCGGAGTCTCTTCCCCCGAGGATGGAGTGAGAGCCGAGTCTCTGGATGAACAGCAGCTCCAGGCCTGGGAGGTCAATGTGGGGCGGACTGGATTATCTTGGGGTGTAGCAGAAAGTTGTTATTTAGGGTCCCCCCATAACTAACCTGTGAAAGATCCTCAGTGCGCCAACACCGCGTTGGCCCACACCTGAGACTTCTTTCATAAAAAACCACACTCACCGCAAGTGAGTGTTGGGTTCACAGGATAAATACAAGACAAGCTTTTTAAATTTTATATATTTATTAACCCCTAAGTGGGTCGATATTAACATCTAACACATGCAGTTCAGAACAGATATGTAGATATATACAAGCATTAACAGTTAGTAGTTACAAGATACAGTGCAATAAAGTAAAAGGGAATAAAAGTGAAATAATTACTTTACCACACATATCCTGGATGTGGCTCTATAGTCCAACACTCACATGTAGCATGTGGGGCTAACCAGTGGAGGCAGCATCAACACAGCATTCCAGCCTGCATGCTCTCATCACAGTCTCCCAGTAATAGTCTCTTGTAGTCTCATCATAGTATCCTCTCAGTGGTAGTCTCAGCCCAATCTCTTCATAGTATTCTCTCAGTGATAGTCTCTGCACAGTATTCTCTCTCACTGACCTCTTACCTCCTCTTTTATACCCTTGATTACACCTCCCAGAATGAGGTCACCGGCGATGGCAAGTCTGATTGATTAACGCACTCAAATCCAGATCCTTTGTAAGGAGATAGGATTAAGTGAAATGATACAATGTTATCAACCATGTCTGATCTAACAGCCCAGGCTGAACAATGCATGTTTATTTGATCACCCAGGCCTAGGTAGGAATTCAATAGAGCTATTCTGGGATGGATACAAAGCCCTATTGTCACAATGTTGCCACTACTGACCATACACCTAGGATTAGGGCTGCGCACATTATGAGTAAAGGGAAGTAAGAGAGAGATACGCTACACAGAGATCAAAATACGTCTGAGTTATAGCCATATTTAAGTGGAATCATCACATAACCCTAGAAGTGTCTGATGTATAGACAGATCTACAGCAGCTCATGTATTCCGTCACTGTGTGTTTGTGTCTCCACAGATGGATCCAGTAGGAGAAATCCCCCCGAGAGATGTCCCCTGAGTCCTCTGTATTCCCAGGACTGCCCGGAGGAGAATGTCCCAGACAGTCAGCAGGTAGATGGCGCTAAAGTCTCACCAACATCTGACCATAAAGTGACCGAACCAAAGGACATTTTACATCATTTCTTGTCTCTTTAGGGTGAAGATCTGATGGATATTAAGGTTGAGGTTAAAGATGAAGCAGAAGAGGAGACGGATTACTGGTCTGATCAGCAGTGTAAGGAGGGAAGACTTTATCATCTAGATACTACTACTCCCATCATCTCATCATCACATGTCAATCTATCCCATTGCTGTATGTTTTCTACAGATGGATCCAGTAGGAGAAATCCCCCCGAGAGATGTCCCCTGAGTCCTCTGTATTCCCAGGACTGCCCGGAGGAGAATGTCCCAGACAATCAGCAGGTAGATGTCGCTAAAGTCTCACCAAAATCTGACCATAAAGTGACCGAACCAAAGGCCACTTTACGTTTTTTCTTTCCCTTTAGGGTGAAGATCTGATGGATATTAAGGTTGAGGTTAAAGGTGAAATAAAAAAAGAGATGGATTTCTGGACTGATCAGCAGTGTAAGGAGGGGAGACTTTATCATCTAGATACTACTACTCCCATCATCTCATCATCACATGCAGTCATTCCATTATTATGTTTCTTACAGATGGATTCGTTGAAATCATTCCCCCCGAGAGATGTCCCCTGAGTCCTCTGTATTCCCAGGACTGCCCGGAGGAGAATGTCCCAGACAGTCAGCAGGTAGATGGCGCTGCTGAGTCCTGGGGCACATCTATATAGGGGGTGGAGCTCGCCGCTCCTGCACTCATACATGTACCAGACAGTCAGCAGGTAGATGGCGCTGCTGAGTCCTGGGGCACATCTATATAGGGGGTGGAGCTCGCCGCTCCTGCACTCATACATGTACCAGACAGTCAGCAGGTAGATGGCGCTGCTGAGTCCTGGGGCACATCTATATAGGGGGTGGAGCTCGCCGCTCCTGCACTCATACATGGCCTCATGTACCAGACAGTCAGCAGGTAGATGGCGCTGCTGAGTCCTGGGACACATCTATATAGGGGGTGGAGCTCGCCGCTCCTACACTCATACATGTACCAGACAGTCAGCAGGTAGATGGCGCTGCTGAGTCCTGGGGCACATCTATATAGGGGGGTGGAGCTCGCCGCTCCTGCACTCATACATGTACCAGACAGTCAGCAGGTAGATGGCGCTGCTGAGTCCTGGGGCACATCTATATAGGGGGTGGAGCTCGCCGCTCCTGCACTCATACATGTACCAGACAGTCAGCAGGTAGATGGCGCTGCTGAGCCCTGGGGCACATCTATATAGGGGGTGGAGCTCGCCGCTCCTGCACTCATACATGGCCTCAGAGATTTTGCTGCTTTCTTATGTTGCTCTGTTAGATTTCCCACCTGTATTTCTGCTGGATTGTACTGAATTGTGACCTATGACAAATCAGGGAGAAGATGCGACTAATATTAAAGCGGAGGCTGAAGAAGAGAGGATGAGGAGCCATCACCTGTGTAAGAGGGAAGTGGAGGAGGAAATTCCAGGAGGTGTTACCACAGGTACGGAGTAATGAATGGAGAAGGAGAATTCACAGGTTTCTTAAGGTTGGTTCCCCCTTAGAGCTCCTTCCAGTAACTCTCCGGGCAGAAAGTAATTCCAGCTATTAAACTAAGAACAGAACTATAAGCCATAAAGCAGAAGTTATACCGGAGCGTTGTGTGAATACTGGACTACTGGAGATAGATGTGAGGAGTTTCTGGTACTGTTCAGACTGGGGCAGGAGCGTCTCCCTCTCCATCCTGTCATTAGTCATAGTGAATACATTGGGGGAAGTCTCTCTTATTCTCCTTGGATATCCTAAAGATTAATAGGAATAATTTGTTGAGGTTCTTCCCCGGGGACAATACCTTGGGGTCCGAGTGTCAGAAAGGGCTGAGGATTATCTAGAACTGAATATCGTCCCCAGTCACAATAAGCTGAGAAGGAAAATACAAGTCTGGTCAGGGCGACTACAAGGACAGACAAGATGGCCCCATCTAGAATGGTTCTGTCACCACAACTGGTTTATCTGTTCGGGGCCGCACCGGTCCGGATCATGTGAAGGAAATAATAAACATAATCTTCTCTCCGCTCCTTGTGATTCCAGGTGACGGCTCAATGTAGAATCCTGATGTATATAATAAAGGGATTGGCCGCTGTATTATAACTTTTATGAATGTGCTGGATACACTGTGAGCCCCTTACTAATATACTGCTATATACCCATCATCACCGCACCCTTGTGTATAGTCCAGGCCCCTGATTACACAGCACTGCAGACCCAACATGGCCACAGATGAAGGGACCAGACCCATCCAACACTGTGTATGTGCTAGTTACCTATGCCAAGTGCTGGGATATAATGGAGGCCACTGGTATTAGTGTATTACACTAGGGGGCGACACTGCTTAGTGCAGAATAATGGGCTTATTACAGTATATTAGTAAGTTGCGCACATTGTTTCCAGCACATTGTTATAAATGTAGATAAAGTGTCCAATCCCTTTCAATTTCTTAGGTGTTATTTCTGGTGTGGCCGCTTATTGTACACAGTCAGTATAAGAGAACATGAGGCGAGTGAAAAGTGTATTCTGAGCACATGGACATAAAGAGAAGAAAGTGGATAAATGTGGAAGGGCCGGGGGGGCGTGGCTAGCCGGCGACGTTAATGGCCGCATTTCTGTGAGCTCCTGCCAGCATCTTCGTGATCCAAGGGATTGTACCAGCATCCTAGCATCAATATCAGGCCCCTGCCTCCGGGCTTTCCCCTACACCTTGGGGTACACTCCGGTGGCAGTTTGGAGGACACCTTCACGGGGAGAAAGTAGCACGGGGACTTGAGGCCTACCTTACCGCCGGGCTCCTGACTCGGCATCTGCTCCACACCTCGACTGACATACCGGCCGGCCCGGACACCGCGCTCTTCCCTGCTTCTGCCGCTGCCGACGTTGCTTCTCTGCAGGGTCGGAGGGCAGCGGCGGCGATACCTCCGTGTGGTGTGGGCCGCCGCGCGGAGCGGCGACTCCCCTTGGAGCGGCGGACACCGCGCTGAGGCCTGAAGCAGGAAGCATCAGACCCAGACACTCAGCGGAGGCGGCCTACATCCCTGGACGACTTCGCCTGTCCCAGGTCTGTGACTCGGCTCCCAGGTAGGAGATCTACTGCGGACAGCAAGGGGAGGGGGGAGTGCTGAGGCCTTCCATAGGCATTAGGAGACCCCCGACCTGGTCCTCTGCCTTCCCTTCCATCTAGGCATAACTAGGCCCTAAACGGACCCTCACTGGCACTCCTACTCTGCAGGATCCTTGCCCTCTACAGGCCTACACCGCCACTTCAGCTCTGTGATTATCAATTGGCTTCCATACCTCAATCTCTGGCTGCAATATCACCGAGCCGTAGCTCGCATCCTCCTCACAGAATTCTCACTGGTTCCTACCTTCTGGGTGATGACGACCTAGTTTTGGGGATTTAGTGCACCTTCTAGCAACCATTAACGACAAATAGCCTGTTCTGGTATATCATACCTCTAAACGTTGAATTTATTGGAGATAATTACCTGCCAATATGGTGAAGGGTAGGAAACCCGCCAAAAAACCGGACAATAACCTGACTAATTATTTTGAGTGGGACCGTGGCGTAGACGGAGAACCGGGCCTCCCACCCACTGACCAAATAGAGCTTATACCCTCAATGCCCACGACTGCTGCAGGAATTACTGCGACAATCATAGAGGGGGAAGACTTTAACCACACCGAAGAACTGATGGATCTTCTTCTACCTCCCACCCCTGACGATATCCGATATGCAACACAGCAAAACCACTCTACATCGGCTCAATCCACCAAGGAGCGGAGCTCTCTTCTGCGACAGCCACTGTCTCCGAATACTAGCTCACTTAAACAAAAGCCTCGGATGGAACTTCCTGGAGACCTAGATTATTCCAAAGACCAACCTTCCTTTGAGGCCTCTACATCCGTACCACCGATTGGCCTAGATGGCTTCCCAACCACCAGCGGACCTGCCTCTGAACATACGCTGAGAGACATGCTCTTGGCCCTCCGCAGCTCCCTTCAAGCGGACTTTACACAGCTGCTACAGCCTCTCCAGTCCTCGGTCAGTGCACTGGATAAGCGAGTAACGCATATTGAGACTAAGATGGGCGACCTAGCTACGTCACATAACAAAATCATTGATGCACACAATGACCTTGAAGACGATGTTGAAAACCTCAAGGCGAAGATGGCCGATATGGAAGACCGTTCCCGTAGAAACAACATCAAATTCAGAGGCATTTCAGAACAGGTTCAAACAGCTGATCTTTTTCCATATCTACAGGAATATATCAAATTTTTACTGCCCAACTCCTCAAACACGGATATCATTATTGACAGAGCGCATAGGCTTCCTCGCCCCAGACACCTAGGAGATGAGATCCCAAGAGACGTATTGGTTAGATTTCACTTCTTTCATGTTAAAGAAAAATTATTAGAAGCAGCTCGCAAGCAGAAATCTTGGCCTCCCAAATTCAGAGATGTACAGCTCTACACAGACCTCTCCGCTACAACCCTACGCCTCCGCAGGGAATTGCTCCCGGTCACGACAACGCTCCGAAAAAATAAAATTCAATATAGATGGGGGTTTCCTGTGAAGTTGATCATCCTGAAAGAAGGGACCACCTTCACCATCCACAACCTGAATCAGGGTAAAGAATTGCTATCGACCTGGAGGATACCAATATCATCTCCTCCAGATACGGCAAGTGCTTCCCATCCCTCAACTGCAGGACGAGGATCTCCTACAAATCATAAATGAATTTCCAGGATGGCTACACCTCTATACTTAGGTGCACAACCTCCCTTTGCTCTAGTGGCTTAACCGGCAAGCCTCTAATACCCCCGACATACAGTCAACCTGTATTCGTCTTTGAACCGTTTGTTCACTCATTTTGTTTATTGATCTTCTCACTTGCGACACTGCCTACCCTTCTCCTGAGGACCTAACACACTCCAGACGTTCTCACTTTACAGTGACAATATGGTGCTTAAATTGGCCTCTCTCAATGTCCGAGGCCTCAATAGCCCACAGAAGCGTACATACATCTGGAAGGAGGCTCTCTCACTTTCTGCGGATGTGTTTTGTACGCAAGAAACTCACCTTCTACAAAAGGACGCCTTCAGGCTAAAACATCCCTCCTTCCCTGTAATCTGCCATGCACACCACCAATCGAAAAAACGTGGAGTCCTTGTCGCCTTTAGAGACTCCGTGGCATTCTCTTTGACAGCACAAAGAGCAGACCCCCAAGGCAGATTCCTTATCATTGTTTGCCTCCTCAACAATGCCCCCTTTACAATAGTCAATGTATACGCTCCGCACCGAAAGACCCTGGCATTTCTGCATAAAGTCCAACGACAAATTCAAGACATCCAACAAGGTGAATTAATAATTTGTGGAGACTTTAACAACATAATGGACCCTTCTCTGGATTCGACTAACACCAGTAGGGAGAGCACCTCCTGCCTGCATCAATTTCCGCATAATGAAAATCTACATGATATATGGCGCGCGCATCATGCGGGCGAAAGGGACTTTACCTATTTCTCAGCAGTCCATGGCTCCTATTCCCGCATCGACATGTTCTTGGTAGACCTTCCGACCCTGATGAGTTCCATAAAATCTACAATTGAATCAATCACGTGGTCTGACCACGCAGCTATTACTCTCACTATAGAAGAAAAGACACCACCTTCCTATACTAGACTCTGGAGAAATAACACTTACCTCATGAGTCATCCTAATTATCGCCCGATAATAGAAAAAGACCTCCAGGATTATTTCCAGACAAACTCCACCTCTACCGTTGACCCCTATACTCTCTGGAATGCTCATAAAGCGTACATCTGTGGCACACTTATAAAAAATAGTGCATGGGAATAAAAAAGAACGTCAGAAAGCAATTAAGGAGGCAATGTCTACACTTCGTACTGTGGAAGCTGCAAACAAAAGTAACCCTAATCCGACTACTTCGGAACAACTCAACCAGGTTAGACAACATCTACGTTTGCTTCTGCTACAAGACTACGAAAAAGCTCTGAAAAAAATCTAAAGCTCGATTTTACTCCAAAAGCAACAAAGCCGGAAGATTGTTGGCTAGACAACTACGAGCAAGAGCAGCTAAATCAAGGATCCCATACATCAAGCATCCTATAACCAAAGTACAATTAACAGACCCGAGAGACATCGCCAATTCCTTTAAAGATTACTACGCACAGCTTTATAATCTACAAGAACATACTCCTCTCCCGTCAGATCATTACACTTTGGTGTCCGGCTTCTTGGGCAACCTAAAATTACCAGGCCTGACAGATGACCATCTCTCGGCCCTAAACGCCCCTATTACTCTCCCAGAAGTTCTGAAAACCATACAGTCCTTACCTAAGAGCAAATCCCCAGGGCCAGATGGTTTCTCTAACGAGTATTTAATTTACTTTCAACAAATACTTGCCCCATATCTCATGAACTTCTTCAACCACGCTATGTCAGGTGCACCGCTTCCACGCGAATCCCTGGCGGCATTAATTATCACCCTTCCTAAACCAGGCAAACCAGCTGATGTACCGCAGAATTTCAGGCCAATCTCGCTGCTAAACTCGGACCTCAAGCTCTATGCGAAGATCTTAGCAGCTCGGCTGGCTCCCATTCTCCCAGATTTAGTTGGTGCAGATCAAGTGGGCTTCGTCAAGGGCCGCCAGGCTCCAGATAACACCAGACGTGTCCTCCATCTGATAGATCTGCTGGAACACAGGAGGACTCCAGCCCTGATGGTAGCCTTGGATGACGAGAAGGCGTTTGATCGGATTAACTGGTCCTTCGCCTTTTCTGTCCTGCAGAGAATGCGATTCTCTGGCCCTATCCTCACTGCTATATCCAATCTGTATTCCTCTCCATCGGCCAGAGTGTTTACCAACAGTACACTGTCGGATAGCTTTACTATAAGGAATGGAACGAGACAGGGATGCCCCCTTTCTCCCTTGATTTTTATACTCACCATTGAGCCATTGGCGCAGACCCTGAGGCAAAGCGACAGAGTTCAAGGAGTGAAAATCTTGGATTCATCTCATCTCATCTCCCTTTACGCGGATGATATCATACTGTCCCTGACTCACCCAGAATCCTCTCTGTCAACTGCTATCGGAATTCTCAAAGAATATTGAGCCCTCTTCTTTTATAAAATTAATGAGTCTAAAAGGCAAATTCTCCCGTTGGGAGTCCCCAAGCCACTTCTGGAACGGCTTAAGGAGGAATTTCCTTATGATTGGAGGTCGACAGACTTGGATTACCTGGGAATAAAGATCACTCCCTCTATTACACAAGTGGCCAAAGCCAATTACATGTATCGACTGATAGATCTAGAGAGAGAGTTCCAATCTTACTCAAAACATACCCTGTCATGGCTAGGCAGGATATCTGCCTTTCAAATGATGCTGCTTCCAAAAATCTTATACCTATTCAGAACTATTCCTGTAGCTCCCCCTCTTATATTCCTCCAGAAAACTAACGCTATGCTCAACAAGCTTATCTGGAATTCCAAGAAACCAAGACTCCCATCTTCTATTATGCACAGGAAACGGGGAGTAGGTGGTTTGGGAGTACCAAACATCTATGATTACTATATGGCCTCACACCTTTCTACTCTAAAGGACTGGTGGCACAACAACGCACACAAATCCTGGTTACGTATCGAGTCTTATATGATTCCACAACACAACCTCCAATCTTGGCTTCTCTACTCCCTCTGGACTGTGGTGGTACCTTCACTTACATCTCCAATTCTAAAACACCTTATAGACAGCTGGCGACATATCCACCACTCTATAGGAAAGAAACAGTCACTAAACGTTAAGAGGGCCCCGATTGAATTCTTGGAGTTAGCAATTCTAGATCTCAATTTATCCATCTGGAAATCGTCGGGTATCACCTCTATCTCACAGATGTGGAGTGAAGAATCGTTGATCCCATTCCAGTCTCTGCAATCCACCTTTTCCCTACCCTCCACTTGCTTCTTTACATACCTGAGAATCAAGCACTTCCTAACCTCCAACCACAACAAACAAATTCTGTATAACAAATCTCTGTTGGACCTCCTCAAAATTCCCAACCCAGCCACCAAGACCCTCAGCTCCATCTACAACACTATAGGCTCTAAAGACCATCTGGTCAAATCTACTCCGTTACTCAGCTGGGAAACGCAACTTCATCAACAATTCTCGGTCGTACAATGGCAGAGAGCACTGGCCTTCGCGAAAAAGACCTTCCGGTGTACAACTCACTATGAAACCACTGTCAAAATTCTCCTCCACTGGTACCCCAGAGCGACTGCACCGAATATTTCCGCAGACTTCGAACTGCTGTTGGAGGGGATGTAGTGAGAAAGGAACTCTACTCCATTTATTGTGAACATGTCCCCAAGTGGTGCCGTATTGGCAAGACGTCTTCCGGTGGATCTCTTCTCTGGTGGGATACTCCATACCCCCCTCACCAGCTTTGGCACTCCTATTTCTGCAGATCGACTCTTTCCCAGCGGTACATAGAGTGTTGATTGGCCATGCCTTACTGTCAGCGTCCTTGGCTCTTCTACGCAACTGGAAGTCTGCTAACATCCCATCTAGAGGAGACCTAGTGACCATGGTGGAACTGACCTACCAACATGAAAGAGTTCTTTCCCATGGCGTCCTTGGGGACAGCCAATTCCAAAAGAACTGGCTTCCGTGGACATTAAAGACCCAGCTGCATCGGCCGTAAATCCGGTTGTGCCGCCCTCAGAAGATCATAACTAATATTACTGTCACTTCTTGTTGTTTATACCCGTATAAACCTCTTTATTCTATCCTAACAACCCAACAACTCTTAGATAACTAACATATCTTCTTGCATATTAGTACCCTGTTTATTCTATGTTTATTTTGACTTATAGCTACTTCAGTAGAATATCCGATAATGCTTTTTTTGAATGTTGTAATATGACCTTATAAAAATCTTAATAAAACTGATTGAAATGAAATGTGGAAGGGCCGGTAACCATAACAGTAATGTCTCTGTATCTCCGAGCTATGTCACTGATATATTATAAACTGCATCATAATCTGCCTGTGTGTTTACAGCCTAATAGGAATGTTATAAATTCTCTACTTTGTGTTTTGAGAAAAAAAAAAAAAGGAAATCACTGAATCCATTTTTACTCCTGACAGAAAATCCCAGTAAGATCTCTGAGGGAAACTTCATGTTATCAGTAAAGTATAAAGAAGAAGATGAAGATATGATGGAGCGCTGCTCAGGAGAAAACCTTATTACCCCTAATGTACATCCAGGACATCACAGTACAGATCCATCATATAATCCCCCGAATCGTGAGGAACCTTCTGACCAATCACAGATTGTGACCACAAATACCAGCCAGAAAGAGAGGAAAAGGTATCAGTGTGGTGAATGCGGAAGGGAATTTACATACAGATCAAGCCTTTATGAACACAGAAGAATTCACACAGGAGAGAAGCCATATACATGTTCAGAATGTGGAAAATGTTTTACTCAGAAAGGACATCTTGTTATACATGAGCGAAGTCACACAGGAGAGAAGCCATATTCATGTTCAGAATGTGGGAAATGTTTTATAAAAAAATCTAACCTTGTTGTACATGAGAGAACCCACACTGGAGAGAGGCCTTATTCATGTTCAGCCTGTGGGCGATGCTTTATGGAAAAGTCAAGTCTTGTTATACATGAGCGAAGTCACACAGGAGAGAAGCCATATTCATGTTCAGAATGTGGGAAGTGTTTTAAAAGAAAATCCAATCTTGTTGTGCATGAGAGAATTCACACAGGAGAGACCCCATATTCATGTTCAGAATGCGCAAATTGTTTCAAAGATAAAGCAGCTTTAGTTAGACATAAGAGAAGTCACACAGGAGAAATACCATATTCATGTTCAGAATGCGAGAAATGTTTTAAAGATATAGCAACTCTAGTTAAACATGAGAGAAGTCACAGTGGAGAGAAACCATATTCATGTTCAGAATGTGGGAAATGTTTTACAGATAAATGTAATCTTGTTACACATGAAAGAATTCACACAGGAGAGAAGCCATATTCATGTTCAACATGTGGAAAATGTTTTAAAGTTAAAGATACTTTAGTTAAACATGAGAGAATTCACACAGGAGAGAAGCCTTATTCATGTTCAGAATGTGGAAAATGTTTTACTCAGAAGTCAAATCTTGTTACACATGAAAAAAGTCACACAGTAGAAAGGCCTTATTCATGTTCAGAATGTGGGAAATGTTTTAAAGATAAAGCAACTCTAGTTAAACATCAGAGAAGTCACACAGGAGAGAAGCCATATTTGTGTTTACAATGTGGAAAATGTTTTACTCGGAAGTCAAATCTCGTTACACATGAGCTAAGTCACACTGGAGAGAAGCCGTATTCATGTTCAGAATGTGGGAAATGTTTTAAAAGAAAATTCAGTCTTGTTGTGCATGAGAAAATGCACACCAGCTAGAAGGCATATTCACATTCAGAATGCGGGAAATGTTTTAATGATAAAGCGGCTCTAGTTAAATATAAGAGAAGTCACACAGGAGAGAAGCCATATTCATGTTCTACTGTTTGAGGTTAATGTAACCGGAATCCATTGAGAAAAAGTCTTGTGGATATAAGGAAGAGAATGATGCATGATGGAAGACTCGGGGTACTAATACTAGGACCCCAGATAGGAAAAAAACTGTATACAAAAATCTATAAGATATAAATGAGACTCAATTTCATATATTGCAGCTAGAAAGTTGAAGAGGGTCTCTTTTCATAACATTTTATAAATAAAACATAACTTTTAATAATATAAAATAAAATTTCACTGAACACACACCCTAAAGTGAATTAAAAAGTCTTTGTTGTTAATTGTATATAAGGCAGGCTTATCTAATTATTCACCGCTTTAAAGATAAAGAAAATACAAAAAAAAAAAAAAATTTTTATTTTTTTTTTCCCTTTCTCCTCTTTCCCTTTTTTTTTTTTCTCTCCTTCCTTCTTTGGATAATATTTAAACGAAGTGAATCATTTACGCATAAATCCCAGCACTAACGCAATAGATAGAGGATATCGATTAAAGAGCTCTAGGTAGATAGTAACATACCCTATTAGCCCAAACCATACTTATAAAGCATAAATCCCAGCGTTATAGTAGGGGAAAGCCTTTAGGCAGTCTTATTACTCATTGATTGGAAAACCTGGGTCCCAGATATTAAACATAGGTCACAGCACAGAGGTAGTTAATAAAAAGATGGCGTTTTAAGCAGTTTTAAAGCCCACAGGATATTGGGCATAAGACGGTGTTTTTAAAGCGGTTTTAAAGCCCGTGTATTAATAGGCTGAAGGCCCAACGCGTTTCCCCATATTGGTTCATCAGGGAACAAATAAAGCCTAAAGTAAACCGTTTACTGTGTTTCTGAACCACTATCAGAGCACAACTTTATTATTTTTTGTTTACTTTAGGCTTTATTTGTTCCCTGATGAACCAATATGGGGAAACGCGTTGGAACTTCTGCCTATTAATACACGGGCTTTAAAACCGCTTTAAAAACACCGTCTTATGCCCAATATCCTGTGGGCTTTAAAACTGCTTAAAACGCCATCTTTTTATTAACTACCTCTGTGCTGTGACCTATGTTTAATATCTGGGACCCAGGTTTTCCAATCAATGAGTAATAAGACTGGCTAAAGGCTTTCCCCTACTATAACGCTGGGATTTATGTTTTATAAGTATGGTTTGGGCTAATAGGGTATGTTACTATCTACCTAGAGCTCTTTAAAAGATATCCTCTATCTATTGTGTTAGTGCTGGGATTTATGCGTAAATGATTCACTTGGTTTAAATATTATCCAAAGAAGGAAGGAGAGAAAAAGAAAAAAGGAAAAGAGGAGAAAGGGTTTTTTTTTTTTTTTTTTTTTTTTTTTTGTATTTTCTTTATCTTTAAAGCGGTGAATAATTAGATAAGCCTGCCTTATATACAATTAACAACAAAGACTTTTTAATTCACTTTAGTGTATGTGTTCAGTCAAATTTTATTTTATATTATTAAAAGTTATGTTTTATTTATAAATTGTTATGAAAAGAGACCCTCTTCAACTTTCTAGCTGCAATATAGGACCCCAGATACTGTCGAATTTGTGAATGGCTCTCCATATTTTATATACCAGTCTCTCAATATATCAATGTAGTATACTGATAACACATACATAAACAATACATTCACTGAGGAGATACATATGAACAATATGATCCAGTAATCATACATACACAAATGGTTCCTTTAATTTCACCTCCCCTTTTAGTTTGCATGTTATTAGAAATGGCACACACCAATTTTAAACATTTACGGTGTGGTTGCCTGGTTGTAGACTACAGGCGCTATAAGAGTATGGCAGAAGCCTCCCGCCCGCACAGAGTCGGAGTGAGACTTAGCTGTAACTGACATTGGGGGATTTAACTCCTTAGATGCTGCAATTAAAACATAACCGTGGCTTTTAAGAGGTTCCCGCCATGGCTTGATGGAGGGGGTGCTGAGATGGATTTTCTGGGGCCCGGGCTAACCCTAGGACACCAGGACCCCCAATACTTGGTTGATCCTAGGCTGACTTTCTCTATACTGCAATAATAAAATTGTGTTAAAAAAAATGAATAAATGAATAAAGCCTCAAAACTGACTTTGTTATATAAAATGAATTTTATAAAAAGCAAACAGAACGTAAAAAAAAAAGTCGTAAAAAAAAAAAAAAATGGGAAAAAAAACACTGGAAGAGTTAATAAAATGTATTTATTAAATAATAGGCACCCAAAAATGGTGTCATTACAAAATTTATCTCATACTGCAAAATACAAGCCCTCATATGGTGACATCACCAGAAAAAAAAAAAAAAAAATATATATATAGCTTGTACAATGTGAAGATAAACCCCAAAATCGCCAAATCATTAGGACACAATTGGCTGCGGCTGGAGGGAATGTATAAGCTGTGTGAGCGGATATCAGGGGACACCCCAGATTTAGAGGTTACGAGAGAAAAGAAACCAGAAGTGACCCCCAGAGTGACCCCCCCCAATAATAGGACCTACTGGGGAAATAGAAGAGAATTTGATGTGATCGATGTACTTCGAACAGCTAACATATTCACGTCTGGGATACTAATGCTCACTACACCATAATGGGGTCACTGCCTAGGGCCGTGATGGCGCACCTATGGCACGCAGAGCCCTCTCAGTTGCCACGCGCGGCGTTGCCATGATCGCTCACTAACAGGGAATCCGGTACAGGAATCCTGGTTAGTGAGCAATCGCTTCTTTCAGCTGTATGTGCAAAGCGGAACCGAAGCCTATACTGACTGCAGAGTGTGACCTCTGCCCCAACGCAGGTGCGATGATGTCATTCATCAGTGCCTGCGGACAGAAGAAGGAGGACGCTCCTCATGGGACTGGGTGAGTAACATAAACTACTGTGTGGGGGACACTGAAGCATCTAATACTGTGTGGGGGACACTGAAGCATCTAATACTGTACAGGGGGGGACACTGAAGCATCTAATACTGTATGGGGGGGACACTGAAGCATCTAATACTGTATGGGGGACACTGAAGCATCTACTACTGTATGGGGGGGGACACTGAAGCATCTAATACTGTACAGGGGGGACACTGAAGCATCTAATACTGTATGGGGGGACACTGAAGCATCTAATACTGTATGGGGACACTGAAGCATCTAATACTGTATGGGGGGGACACTGAAGCATCTAATACTGTATGGGGGGACACTGAAGCATCTAATACTGTATGGGGGGGGACACAAGCATCTAATACTGTATGGGGGACACTGAAGCATCTAATACTGTATGGGGGGGACACTGAAGCATCTAATACTGTATGGGGGGGGACACGAAGCATCTAATACTGTATGGGGGACACTGAAGCATCTAATACTGTATGGGGGGGGTACACTGAAGCATCTAATACTGTGTGGGGGACACTGAAGCATCTAATACTGTGTGGGGGACACGGAAGCATCTAATACTGTGTGGGGGACACTGAAGCATCTAATACTGTATGGGGGGACACTGAAGCATCTAATACTGTATGGGGGACACTGAAGCATCTAATACTGTATGGGGGACACGGAAGCATCTAATACTGTATGGGGGGACACTGAAGCATCTAATACTGTATGGGGGACACTGAAGCATCTAATACTGTATGGGGGGGACACTGAAGCATCTAATACTGTATGGGGGGACACTGAAGCATCTAATACTGTATGGGGGGACACTGAAGCATCTAATACTGTGTGGGGGGGACACTGAAGCATCTAATACTGTATGGGGGACACTGAAGCATCTAATACTGTATGGGGGGGGGGACACTGAAGCATCTAATACTGTGTGGGGGGGACACTGAAGCATCTAATACTGTATGGGGGGGGGGGACACTGTAGCATCTAATACTGTATGGGGGACACTGAAGCATCTAATATTGTATGGGGGGACACTGAAGCATCTAATACTGTGGGGGGGACACTGAAGCATCTAATACTGTATGGGGGACACTGAAGCATCTAATACTGTGCGGAGGACACTGAAGCATCTAATACTGTATGGGGGACACTGAAGCATCTAATACTGTGTGGGGGACACTGAAGCATCTAATACTGTATGGGGGACACTGAAACATCTAATACTGTATGGGGGACACTGAAGCATCTAATACTGTATGGGGGGACACTGAAGCATCTAATACTGTGTGGGGAGGACACTGAAGCATCTAATACTGTATGGGGGACACTGAAGCATCTAATACTGTATGGGGGACACTGAAGCATCTAATACTGTGTGGGGGACACTGAAGCAACTAATACTGCATGGGGGACACTGAAGCATCTAATACTGTATGGGGGACACTGAAGCATCTAATACTGTATGGGGGGACACTGAAGCATCTAATACTGTATGGGGAGGACACTGAAGCATCTAATACTGTATGGGGGGGACACTGAAGCATCTAATACTGTATGGGGGGGACACTGAAGCATCTAATACTGTATGGGGGACACTGAAGCATCTAATACTGTATGGGGGACACTGAAGCATCTAATACTGTATGGGGGGACACTGAAGCATCTAATACTGTATGGGGGGACACTGAAGCATCTAATACTGTGTGGGGAGGACACTGAAGCATCTAATACTGTATGGGGGACACTGAAGCATCTAATACTGTGTGGGGGGGACACTGAAGCATCTAATACTGTATCGGGGACACTGAAGCATCTAATACTGTGTGGGGGGGACACTGAAGCATCTAATACTGTGTGGGGGACACTGAAGTATCTAATACTGTATGGGGAGGACACTGAAGCATCTAATACTGTGTGGGGGACACTGAAGCATCTAATACTGTGTGGGGGACACTGAAGCATCTAATACTGTATGAGGGACACTGAAGCATCTAATACTGTATGGGGGGACACTGAAGCATCTAATACTGTGTGGGGGGGACACTGAAGCATCTAATACTGTATGGGGGACACTGAAGCATCTAATACTGTATGGGGGGGGACACTGAAGCATCTAATACTGTGTGGGGGGGACACTGAAGCATCTAATACTGTATGGGGGGGGGACACTGTAGCATCTAATACTGTATGGGGGACACTGAAGCATCTAATATTGTATGGGGGGACACTGAAGCATCTAATACTGTGGGGGGGACACTGAAGCATCTAATACTGTATGGGGGACACTGAAGCATCTAATACTGTGCGGAGGACACTGAAGCATCTAATACTGTATGGGGGACACTGAAGCATCTAATACTGTGTGGGGGACACTGAAGCATCTAATACTGTATGGGGGACACTGAAACATCTAATACTGTATGGGGGACACTGAAGCATCTAATACTGTATGGGGGGACACTGAAGCATCTAATACTGTGTGGGGAGGACACTGAAGCATCTAATACTGTATGGGGGACACTGAAGCATCTAATACTGTATGGGGGACACTGAAGCATCTAATACTGTGTGGGGGACACTGAAGCAACTAATACTGCATGGGGGACACTGAAGCATCTAATACTGTATGGGGGACACTGAAGCATCTAATACTGTATGGGGGGACACTGAAGCATCTAATACTGTATGGGGAGGACACTGAAGCATCTAATACTGTATGGGGGGGACACTGAAGCATCTAATACTGTATGGGGGGGACACTGAAGCATCTAATACTGTATGGGGGACACTGAAGCATCTAATACTGTATGGGGGACACTGAAGCATCTAATACTGTATGGGGGGACACTGAAGCATCTAATACTGTATGGGGGGACACTGAAGCATCTAATACTGTGTGGGGAGGACACTGAAGCATCTAATACTGTATGGGGGACACTGAAGCATCTAATACTGTGTGGGGGGGACACTGAAGCATCTAATACTGTATCGGGGACACTGAAGCATCTAATACTGTGTGGGGGGGACACTGAAGCATCTAATACTGTGTGGGGGACACTGAAGTATCTAATACTGTATGGGGAGGACACTGAAGCATCTAATACTGTGTGGGGGACACTGAAGCATCTAATACTGTATCGGGGACACTGAAGCATCTAATACTGTGTGGGGGGGACACTGAAGCATCTAATACTGTATGGGGGGGGACACTGAAGCATCTAATACTGTATGGGGGGGACACTGAAGCATCTAATACTGTATGGGGGGGACACTGAAGCATCTAATACTGTATGGGGGACACTGAAGCATCTAATACTGTGTGGGGGACACTGAAGCATCTAATACTGTATGGGGGGGACACTGAAGCATCTAATACTGTGGGGGGGACACTGAAGCATCTAATACTGTGTGGGGGACACTGAAGCATCTAATACTGTGCGGGGGGACACTGAAGCATCTAATACTGTATGGGGGGGGACTGAAGCATCTAATACTGTATGGGGGGACACTGAAGCATCTAATACTGTATGGGGGGGACACTGAAGCATCTAATACTGTATGGGGGGGACACTGAAGCATCTAATACTGTGTGGGGGACACTGAAGCATCTAATACTGTGTGGGGGACACTGAAGCATCTAATACTGTGTGGGGGACACTGAAGCATCTAATACTGTGTGGGGGACACTGAAGCATCTAATACTGTGTGGGGGACACTGAAGCATCTAATACTGTATGGGGGACACTGAAGCATCTAATACTGTATGAGGGGGGGACACTGAAGCATCTAATACTGTATGGGGGACACTGAAGCATCTAATACTGTGTGGAGGACACTGAAGCATCTAATACTGTGCGGGGGACACTGAAGCATCTAATACTGTGTGGGGGGGACACTGACACATCTAATACTGTATGGGGGACACTGAAGCATCTAATACTGTATGGGGGGGACACTGAAGCATCTAATACTGTGTGGGGGGGACACTGAAGCATCTAATACTGTATGGGGGACACTGAAGCATCTAATACTGTATGGGGGGGACACTGAAGCATCTAATACTGTGTGGGGGGACACTGAAGCATCTAATACTGTGTGGGGGACACTGAAGCATCTAATACTGTATGGGGGACACTGAAGCATCTAATACTGTATGGGGGACACTGAAGCATCTAATACTGTATGGGGGGGACACTGAAGCATCTAATACTGTGTGGGGGGACACTGAAGCATCTAATACTGTGTGGGGGACACTGAAGCATCTAATACTGTATGGGGGACACTGAAGCATCTAATACTGTGTGGGGGACACTGAAGCATCTAATACTGTATGGGGGGGACACTGAAGCATCTAATACTGTATGGGGGACACTGAAGCATCTAATACTGTATGGGGGACACTGAAGCATCTAATACTGTATGGGGGACACTGAAGCATCTAATACTGTATGGGGGACACTGAAGTATCTAATACTGTGTGGGGGGGACACTGAAGCATCTAATACTGTATGGGGGACACTGAAGCATCTAATACTGTGTGGGGGGGACACTGAAGCATCTAATACTGTGCGGAGGACACTGAAGCATCTAATACTGTGCGGAGGACACTGAAGCATCTAATACTGTATGGGGGACACTGAAGCATATAATACTGTGTGGGGGGACACTGAAGCATCTAATACTGTATGGGGGGACACTGAAGCATCTAATACTGTATGGGGGGACACTGAAGCATCTAATACTGTATGGGGGACACTGAAGCATCTAATACTGTGTGGGGAGGACACTGAAGCATCTAATACTGTATGGGGGGGACACTGAAGCATCTAATACTGTATGGGGGACACTGAAGCATCTAATACTGTATGGGGGACACTGAAGCATCTAATACTGTATGGGGGACACTGAAGCATCTAATACTGTGGGGGGGACACTGAAGCATCTAATACTGTGTGGGGGGGACACTGAAGCATCTAATACTGTATGGGGAGGACACTGAAGCATCTAATACTGTGTGGGGGACACTGAAGCATCTAATACTGTATGGGGGACACTGAAGCATCTAATACTGTATGGGGGACACTGAAGCATCTAATACTGTGTGGGGAGGACACTGAAGCATCTAATACTGTATGGGGGGGACACTGAAGCATCTAATACTGTATGGGGGACACTGAAGCATCTAATACTGTATGGGGGACACTGAAGCATCTAATACTGTATGGGGGACACTGAAGCATCTAATACTGTGGGGGGGACACTGAAGCATCTAATACTGTGTGGGGGGGACACTGAAGCATCTAATACTGTATGGGGAGGACACTGAAGCATCTAATACTGTGTGGGGGACACTGAAGCATCTAATACTGTATGGGGGACACTGAAGCATCTAATACTGTATGGGGGGGACACTGAAGCATCTAATACTGTATGGGGGGGACACTGAAGCATCTAATACTGTATGGGGGGGACACTGAAGCATCTAATACTGTATGGGGGACACTGAAGCATCTAATACTGTGTGGGGGACACTGAAGCATCTAATACTGTATGGGGGGGGACACTGAAGCATCTAATACTGTGGGGGGGACACTGAAGCATCTAATACTGTGTGGGGGACACTGAAGCATCTAATACTGTGCGGGGGACACTGAAGCATCTAATACTGTATGGGGGGGGACTGAAGCATCTAATACTGTATGGGGGGGACACTGAAGCATCTAATACTGTATGGGGGGGACACTGAAGCATCTAATACTGTATGGGGGGGGACACTGAAGCATCTAATACTGTGTGGGGGACACTGAAGCATCTAATACTGTGTGGGGGACACTGAAGCATCTAATACTGTGTGGGGGACACTGAAGCATCTAATACTGTATGGGGGGGACACTGAAGCATCTAATACTGTATGGGGGGGACACTGAAGCATCTAATACTGTATGGGGGGGACACTGAAGCATCTAATACTGTATGGGGGACACTGAAGCATTTAATACTGTGTGGTGGGGACACTGAAGCATCTAATACTGTATAGGGGGACACTGAAGCATCTAATACTGTATGGGGGGACACTGAAGCATCTAATACTGTATGGGGGACACTGAAGCATCTAATACTGTGTGGGGGACACTGAATCATCTAATACTGTATGGGGGGGACACTGAAGCATCTAATACTGTGTGGGGGACACTGAAGCATCTAATACTATATGGGGGACACTGAAGCATCTAATACTGTATGGGGGACACTGAAGCATCTAATACTGTATGGGGGGACACTGAAGCATCTAATACTGTGTGGGGGACACTGAAGCAACTAATACTGCATGGGGGACACTGAAGCATCTAATACTGTATGGGGGACACTGAAGCATCTAATACTGTATGGGGGGACACTGAAGCATCTAATACTGTGTGGGGGACACTGAAGCATCTAATACTGTATGGGGGACACTGAAGCATCTAATACTGTGTGGGGGGGACACTGAAGCATCTAATACTGTATCGGGGACACTGAAGCATCTAATACTGTATGGGGGGGGACACTGAAGCATCTAATACTGTGTGGGGGACACTGAAGCATCTAATACTGTGTGGGGGACACTGAAGCATCTAATACTGTGTGGGGGACACTGAAGCAACTAATACTGTATGGGGGGACACTGAAGCATCTAATACTGTATGGGGGGGACACTGAAGCATCTAATACTGTGTGGGGGACACTGAAGCATCTAATACTGTGTGGGGGACACTGAAGCATCTAATACTTTTTGGGGGACACTGAAACATCTAATACTGTGCGGAGGACACTGAAACATCTAATACTGTATGGGGGGGACACTGAAGCATCTAATACTGTGTGGGGGACACTGAAGCATCTAATACTGTATGGGGGGGACACTGAAGCATCTAATACTGTGTGGGGGACACTGAAGCATCTAATACTGTATGGGGGGGACACTGAAGCATCTAATACTGTATGGGGGACACTGAAGCATCTAATACTGTATGGGGGGACACTGAAGCATCTAATACTGTATGGGGGACACTGAAGCATCTAATACTGTGTGGGAGGGACACTGAAGCACCTAATACTGTATGGGGGGGACACTGAAGCATCTAATACTGTGTGGGGGACACTGAAGCATCTAATACTGTATGGGGGGGACACTGAAGCATCTAATACTGTATGAGGGCCCACTGTGAAGCATATAATACTGTGTGGGGCAATTCTGGAGCATATAATACTGTGTGGGGGCCACTGTGGAGCGCATTTTACTGTCTGGGTGCACTGTGGAGCACATTGTACTGTGTGGGGGCCCTTCACTATTTATATCACACAGTAATAACATTGCATGGTCAATATAAAACAGATCCTGGTTAATTTAAGGTTAAATTGCCGAGTTGGCACTTTGCGAGTGGGTTTTGGGTTGCAGTTTGGGCACTCGATCTCTAAAAGGTTCGCCATCACTGCCCTAGGGGATTCCACTTTTCTGGTACCTTAAAGGTTCTGCAAACATGACATGGCATCTGTGGTACAGGATCAGCCAAGGGGGATTAATCTTAGATATGGATTCCATTTGTGTCTGACATCACACCTTTACCCCTCAGACCCTGACAGACTGGATGTCTGCAGACAATCCTCCTCTTCTCCCTGCATATAAGTGTAAACTTCATTATCTCAGCAGGGAAGATCCTGGAGAGATGTGTATTCAAACTTTTCAAGCATTCGAGATGTCCCCAGTAGAACATCAAAAAAAATATAGTAATATGATGATATTTTACAAGGGGAGCATCCTACAGTCACACCCATAAATTCATCGGGTACACAAGACTTAAACTGATGCATCAAATCCAAAAGTGGTACTATTGGGAGCAGGGAAAAGGTCCAGACACTCCACTCCCTACCAAAGGGGATTTGGGGGGACAATCTTGGTCTACGCGATGGAAACGTCATCCCGAACTCCATCATGCCCCTCACTTGATACTACAGTCGTTCAGTGAGGAGTTATTGTTGTATGTAGTTGTCTGGTCCAAGGATTTAGGGTTGGGCCTCTTCTCCTGGTGACATCACACAGGTAGGCCTGATCTCAGGTAGGCCAAGCAGTATATACCACATATGGCAGTAAGTACATTATCCCGGGAACACCAGTGTCATACATGTACCCAAACGGCAGTATATACCCACATATGGCAGTAAGTACATTATCCCGGGTATACCGGTGTCATACATGTACCCAAACAGCAGTATATACCACACATGGCAGTAAGTACATTATCCTGGGTACACCGGTGTCATACATGTACTCAAACAGCAGTATATACCACATATGGCAGTAAGTACATTATCCCGGGTACACCAGTGTCATACATGTACCCAAACAGCAGTATATACCACATATGGCAGTAAGTACATTATCCTGGGTACACCAAACAGCAGCATATACCACATATGACAGTAAGTACATTATCCCGGGTACACCAGTGTCATACATGTGCCCAAACAGCAGTATATACCACATATGGCAGTAAGTACATTATCCCGGGTACACCAGTGTCATACATGTACCCAAACAGCAATATATACCACATATGGCAGTAAGTACATTATCCCGGGAACACCAGTGTCATACATGTACCCAAACAGCAGTATATACCACATATGGCAGTAAGTACATTATCCCGGGTACACCAGTGTCATACATGTGCCCAAACAGCAGTATATACCACATATGGCAGTAAGTACATTATCCCGGGTACACCAGTGTCATACATGTACCCAAACAGCAGTATATACCACATATGGCAGTAAGTACATTATCCCAGGTACACCAGTGTCATACATGTACCCAAACAGCAGTATATACCACATATGGCAGTAAGTACATTATCCCGGAGACACCAGTGTCATACATGTACCCAAACAGCAGTATATACCACATATGGCAGTAAGTACAATATCCTGGGTACACCGGTGTCATACATGTACCCAAACAGCAATATATACCACATATGGCAGTAAGTACATTATCCCGGGTACACCAGTGTCATACATGTACCCAAACAGCAATATATACCACATATGGCAGTAAGTACATTATCCCGGGTACACCAGTGTCATACATGTACCCAAACAGCAGTATATACCACATATGGCAGTAAGTACATTATCCCGGGTACAGCAGTGTCATACATGTACCCAAACAGCAGTATATACCACATATGGCAGTAAGTACATTATCCCGGGTACACCAGTGTCATACATGTACCCAAACAGCAGTATATACCACATATGGCAGTAAGTACGTTATCCCGGGTACACCAGTGTCATACATGTACCCAAACAGCAGTATATACCACATACGGCAGTAAGTACGTTATCCCGGGTACACCGGTGTCATACATGTACCCAAACAGCAGTATATACCACATACGGCAGTAAGTACGTTATCCCGGGTACACTGGTGTCATACATGTACCCAAACAGCAGTATATACCACATACGGCAGTAAGTACATTATCCCGGGTACACCGGTGTCATACATGTACCCAAACAGCAGTATATACCACATACGGCAGTAAGTACATTATCCCGGGTACACCAGTGTCATACATGTACCCAAACAGCAGTATGTACCACATATGGCAGTAAGTACATTATCCCGGGGACACCAGTGTCATACATGTACCTAAACAGCAGTATATACCACATATGGCAGTAAGTACATTATCCCGGGTACACCAGTGTCATACATGTACCCAAACAGCAGTATATACCACATATGGCAGTAAGTACATTATCCCGGGTACACCGGTGTCATACATGTACCCAAACAGCAGTATATACCACATATGGCAGTAAGTACATTATCCCGGGTACACCAGTGTCATACATGTACCCAAACAGCAATATATACCACATATGGCAGTAAGTACATTATCCCGGGTACACCAGTGTCATACATGTACCCAAACAGCAATATATACCACATATGGCAGTAAGTACATTATCCCGGGTACACCAGTGTCATACATGTACCCAAACAGCAGTATATACCACATATGGCAGTAAGTACATTATCCCGGGTACACCAGTGTCATACATGTACCCAAACAGCAGTATATACCACATATGTCAGTAAGTACATTATCCCGGGTACACCAGTGTCATACATGTACCCAAACAGCAGTATATACCACATATGGCAGTAAGTACGTTATCCCGGGTACACCAGTGTCATACATGTACCCAAACAGCAGTATATACCACATACGGCAGTAAGTACGTTATCCCGGGTACACCGGTGTCATACATGTACCCAAACAGCAGTATATACCACATACGGCAGTAAGTACGTTATCCCGGGTACACCGGTGTCATACATGTACCCAAACAGCAGTATATACCACATACGGCAGTAAGTACATTATCCCGGGTACACCGGTGTCATACATGTACCCAAACAGCAGTATATACCACATACGGCAGTAAGTACATTATCCCGGGTACACCAGTGTCATACATGTACCCAAACAGCAGTATGTACCACATATGGCAGTAAGTACATTATCCCGGGGACACCAGTGTCATACATGTACCCAAACAGCAGTATATACCACATATGGCAGTAAGTACATTATCCCGGGTACACCAGTGTCATACATGTACCCAAACAGCAGCATATACCACATATGGCAGTAAGTACGTTATCCTGGGTACACCAGTGTCATACATGTACCCAAACAGCAGTATATACCACATATGGCAGTAAGTACATTATCCCGGGTACACCAGTGTCATACATGTACCCAAACAGCAGGATATACCACATATGTCAGTAAGTACATTATCCCGGGTACACCGGTGTCATACATGTACCCAAACAGCAGTATATACCACATATGGCAGTAAGTACGTTATCCCGGGTACACCAGTGTCATACATGTACCCAAACAGCAGTATATACCACATACGGCAGTAAGTACGTTATCCCGGGTACACCGGTGTCATACATGTACCCAAACAGCAGTATATACCACATACGGCAGTAAGTACGTTATCCCGGGTACACCGGTGTCATACATGTACCCAAACAGCAGTATATACCACATACGGCAGTAAGTACATTATCCCGGGTACACCGGTGTCATACATGTACCCAAACAGCAGTATATACCACATACGGCAGTAAGTACATTATCCCGGGTACACCAGTGTCATACATGTACCCAAACAGCAGTATGTACCACATATGGCAGTAAGTACATTATCCCGGGGACACCAGTGTCATACATGTACCCAAACAGCAGTATATACCACATATGGCAGTAAGTACATTATCCCGGGTACACCAGTGTCATACATGTACCCAAACAGCAGCATATACCACATATGGCAGTAAGTACGTTATCCCGGGTACACCAGTGTCATACATGTACCCAAACAGCAGTATATACCACATATGGCAGTAAGTACATTATCCCGGGTACACCAGTGTCATACATGGGGGAATAAATTGCAGTTTGGGCACACAGCAGGGGGCAGATGTGAAGGAGCACTGTGGCTTTTGAGGTGCAGATTTACATTGTAGGTTTTTGGACACGATGTCACGTTTGCAGAGACCCTAAAATTGCCCCTACAAAATGGGGGTCACTTCTTGGGGAATTCCTATTTACTGGCACCTCCAGGGCTCTGCAAAAACAACATGGTGTCCAGAAAGTCCCTGTAAATCTGTACTCCAAAAGCTAAAAAACACAGTGCTCCTTCCCTTCTGAGCCCTGCTGTGTGCCCAAGCAGCAGTTACACCCACATATACAACTTTTTTTTTTACCTGGGATAGCCCACTTAGTAGTTTTAAGGGTGCATGTCTCTGTTGACATAAAGTGGCCGCAACGTATTAGGCACTGAAATGTCATAATTCTAAAAAAAATGTAAATTTTCACTTCATACATTCATTTTTGGGAAGCACTCTTAGGCTCAAAATGATAATGCCCCTTGAGAAATTCCTTGAGGGGTGTAGTTTCTAAAATGGGGTCACTTTTTGGGGGTTCCTATTGTATTGGTACTTTAGGGGCTCTGCAGATGCGACACCTGAAAACTATTCCAGCAAAATCTGCCCTCCAAAAGCTAAATAGCGCTGTGTCCATTCTGAGCCCCACCATGTACCCAACAGCAGATTACAACCACATATGGGGTACTCCTCTGTTCAGGAGAAATTGTGTAACAAACTGTGGGGTGATTTTTATTATTTAACCCCTTGTGAAAATAAAATCTTAGGGGATAAAGTGACGTTTTAGTAATTTTTCATTTACACATCCCAATGTTAATAAAATCTGTGAAATGGCTGTGGGGTCAAAATGCTCAGTATACCCCTTGATATGTTCTGTGAGGGGTGTAGTTTCCAAAATGAGGTCACTTTTGGGTGGTTTCCAATGTACTGATACTCTAGGGGTCTGCAAATGAGACACCTGAAAACTATTCCAGCAAAATCTGCTTTTCGTACCCCCAGTGTCGCTCCTTCCCTCCCGTGCGCTGCCGTGTGCCCAAACATCAGTTTACACCCACATGTGATTGTTCCCATTTAATTGCATAACAATCTCTGACATGCATTGTCTCCTGTAAATCCTTGTGAATGTGGTTTAGGGCTAAATGAATGTATTTGTAAAAAAATGAAATGTGTAAATTTCACCTAACATATTGTTTTAATTCCCGTGAAATGCTTAAAGAGTTAACAAACTTCCCAAATGTTGTTTTGAATTATTTGAGGGGAGCGGTTTTGAAAATGGGGTGATTTAAGGGGGTTTCTAATAGTTAGGCCTTTATAATCCTCTTCAGAACTGAAGTGGTCCCTGAGAAATTAGTAAATCTGAATAATCGCTGTTACACTTGTAAGCTTTATAATGTCTAAAATAAACTACAGGACGATTAAAAGATGATTCGATATAAAGCAGAGATATGGCAGATAATAGCAGGAGCTATAATATAATATATCATATACCATACAGGACGCCCTCACTGCACATAGATAATCACCATATACCGTACAGGACGCCCTCACCATACATAGATAATCACCATATACCGTACAGAGGACGCCCTCACCGCGCATAGATAATCACCATATACCGTACAGAGGACGCCCTCACCGCACATATATAATCACCATATACCGTACAGAGGACGCCCTCACCGCACATAGATAATCACCATATACCGTACAGAGGACGCCCTCACCGCACATAGATACTCACCATATACCGTACAGGACGCCCTCACCGCACATAATCACCATATACCGTACAGAGGAAGCCCTCACTCCACATAGATAATCACCATATACCGTACAGAGGACGCCCTCACCGCACATAGATAATCACCATATACCGTACAGAGGACGCCCTCACCGCACATAGATAATCACCATATACTGTAGAGAGGACGCCCTCACCGCACATAGATACTCACCATATACCGTACAGAGGACGCCCTCACTGCACATAGATAATCACCATATACTGTACAGAGGACGCCCTCACCGCACATAGATAATCACCATATACCGTACAGAGGATGCCCTCACCGCACATAGATACTCACCATATATATAATACTGCTTAGTTAATTCTACTTTGAGTCTAACTAGAAATGGTGTTATACAAGAACTGAAAATTCACAGATTATTTATACTCTAGACACATGATCTTCAAAGGATTTCAGAGTCCTTAAAAAAACAAAAAACAAAATGCAATCTAAGTAGAGAAGTTATTTACAACAGGTCAAAAAACAATCTGGAAAGTTGTGGTGCGTGACAAACTGAATGCCCTGGGCCAACTACCTGAGGGTACCATTTTGGCCACCATGGATGTGGAATCCCTGTATACCAACATTCCCCACAAGGATGGAGTTGCAGCATGTCGGGTACACCTGGCAAAACAAAACCTCCCAACAGAACCAGTAACGCAGCTCATACAATTCATCCTTAGCCACAACTGTTTTACTTTTGGAGAGGATCTATATCTACAGCGAATGGGAACTTCAATGGGGACCAGACGTGCACCCCAGTATGCAAATCTCTTTATGGCAGAACTGGAAGGAGCAGATTTATCAACATGCGCCACCAAACCTATGATTTACCTTCGTTATATCGATGATATCCTTGTCATCTGGACTGCAGGTGAGGAGGCCCTACTTCAATTCCATAATGACTTCAATGACTTTCACCCGACCATCAATCTTAAACTGAGATATTCAGGGAGTGAAATCCACTTTCTGGACACCACAATATACATTAAAGACCACCGGCTACTCACATCTATATACCACAAACCCACAGACAGAACGGCCTACCTGAGAAACGACAGCTTCCACCCCAAGCACACAAGACAATCTATTATCTACAGCCAGGCTATACCATACAATCGTATTTGCTCCGACAAAGCAGACCTGGACAAGCACCTCCTGGATCTGAGGACGAAATTTCTCCGATTGGGATACAAACCAAAAGTGACGGACAACCAATTAAACAAAGCGGCAGCCATTAACAGAGACAGTCTGCTCACATATAGAGAGACCCGGAAAGATGCCCGAGTGCCCCTAGTTGTCACCTACAACCCACAGCTGGAGATCCTACGAAGGATTGCCAAGGAGCTCCAACCTGTGCTACATAGGGACAACAGACTCAAGGACATATTTCCAGTCCCCCCTCTCCTTTCCTTTCGACAACCACCAAACCTGAGGCGTATTATTGTCCGGAGTGCCCTGAAGGCCCCAACTGAAAATGGCACCTCACCTTGGCTACATAAAAGGTGCATGACCTGCAGGCACATCCACACCGCTGACAGTGTACCTATCCCACAGTCACAACAGGTGCACAGAATTAGGGGGACATTCTCCTGCAGGTCTTCCAATGTGGTGTACCTCATAATGTGTGTGCAATGTCCCACCACAGGCCTCTATGTGGGGGAAACAGGGCAGAGACTTAGTCAGCGCATGAACTCACACAGATCCACCATTAATAACAGCAGAACAGATCTCCCAGTGGCCGCACATTTCTCCGGAGAAGACCACTCTATTGAAGATTTGCGGGTTGTGGTTTTAATGGGACATTTTAAGACGCAGAGGGAGAGAAAGGAATGGGAATATAAGTTAATGCAAAAATTTAAAACTCTGCAATTTGGACTTAATATTCATGCCAGCTTCATGTCACACTGTCGGGGGTTAAGTTCCCCCGGGATGGATGTCACCGTAATCCTAATTAAATATAGAACAGGTACGAGCTCGGGAAAGCAAACTACAGACACGCCCAGGAGTCTAGTAAGAATGATTTTGTTTATTGTATAGTTCATACAAGTTTTAAAGACAAGTTGGTTACACAACAGTCATGTGACCAATGTACATATATGGGTTTTCCAGTTCCGTTACCAGACAAAGTTGTTCAGTTTCCCATCACCCCAGATGTTTCCTTTTCACCTAGTCTAAATGTTCTCCTTATCTTTCCTGAGAATGGTACATCTCTGAGAACAGCAGAACTGTTGATATTCTTCCCAGACCCTGAGACTATATTCTATCTCTAAACTATTTAGTCTGCATGGAGAACATTTCACCCTGTGTCTTCTGTATACTGAGTTATAGAATATAATACAAATTATGTTTTAACCCTTACAATTCCCCCATTTTAGGAATTTATTTTTAATCAAGTTCAATGAATACCTTCACACTCTGAGTGTGCCATCTATGATGGATTCTCCATTGAAGAAGTTAAAAATAACATCCTATCTTTTCATATTGGCTAACTGTATTCCATTTCCTTCTCAGCGCTTCAACTTTCTTGCAATGTGAGGCGTGTATTCAGGTAGATTTTCCCTCCAACTTTACTGAGGTGGCAGTTGTCAGCAATATCTGGAAGGGGCCATCATATCTGGGTTCAAGAGATTTCCTGGAGTGTCTTTTCACGACCACCCAATCACCAGGCTGCAGGCTATCTGTTCCTGAAAAATCAGAAGGGTCTGGAATAGAAGAGAACACTTGTTTATGTGTTTCTTTCAGTTTTTTACACAAATCTTGTACATAGCTGGCAATACTGTCATAGTTAAGCTGTAATGTCTGAGGGAAGTACAATCCTGTTTTGGGCGCACTTCCAAACAATATTTCAAATGGTGACAACCCTGTCCTCCTGCTAGGAGTAGTTCTTACTGAATATAAGGCTAAAGACAGGCATTCAGGCCAAGGCTTTCCTGTCTCTGCCATGGCTTTCTGAATCTTCCACTTAAGTGTACCATTCAGCCTCTCCACTTTTCCAGAACTTTGAGGATGGTAGGGTGTGTGGAAAGCTTGCTCAATCCCTAGTGCAGACATTATTTCTTTCATTATCTCACCTGTGAAATGTGTACCTCTGTCAGACTCAATCACCTCGGGCACTCCAAACCTACACACAAGTTCAGACATCAATTTCTTGGCAGTTGCTTGTGCGGTTGCTTTGCCTACAGGGTAGGCCTCAGGCCATCCTGAAAACAAATCCACACAAACCAATACATACTCGTATGTTCCAGACTTAGGCAACTGTATGTAATCTATCTGTATCCTCTGAAATGGGTACAGGGATTTTGGTGTACACTTGGTGGGTGTTTTAACTACCTGTCCTGGGTTGTGTAGAGCACATATGTGACATGCTTTTACGTGGTTACTAGCAGCTCTTCCAAAACCTGGGGAAAACCATAATTTACCCACTAATGACTCCATGGCATTTCGAGAGGCATGCACCTTACCGTGGGCCAAGCCAGCCATCTGGGGGTAGACTGCTACGGGCAGACATAATCGATCCCCCATTTTCCACATACCATCACTGTCTGTAGCACCTGCTTTCTTCCATCTCTCAGTTTCCACACTGGTAACCTTTGAGTACAGCCCTTTTGGGTCTGCTAGGTCAATGTCCATTTTGCTCACCTGGTTGGGACCCCTTCTTACCAGTAGTGCTGCAGTCTTGGCTGCTCTGTCTGCTCTCTCATTTCCACGGCTTTCAGGGTCCCTTCCTTTTGCGTGAGCTCTGACTTTCACAATTGCCAGCTGCTTTGGGAGCAGTATGGCCTCCATCAGTCGACTTACCACATCTCCATCTTTAATTGGCTTGCCCTGGGCCGTTAGGAAGTTCCTTGCCCTCCATATCGGACCATAATCTTGTGCAATGCCAAAAGCATACCTGGAGTCAGTGTATATGTTGGCTGTTCTACCTTTGGCTACCTTACAAGCCTCCATAAGGGCTTTAAGCTCAGCTTCTTGGGCTGACGTGTGGTGGAAGAGCCTCTTGGACTATGATGTCATGTTCTGTCATGTCCCAGGACTTGGTTTAATTCACTGACATATATCTGTGATACTGTTTGTCTTTGTAGTTTGTCCCTTTTCTCTCTCTGTATCCTTAGCTGTGATGCTGTAGCTCCTCCTCTCTCTCTCTCAGTTTAGTTTCACTTCTTTGTAAGCAACATGTCTGCTCAGCTCCTGGTATTTCATCATTTTTCACATACTGCTGTATGAGGTTCTACAAGATTTACCTGGATTAAAGCATCTGGAATCTTATCTACGCCTCCTCAGTTGAGTTGAACACTATCTGATAGATATCTTGGTGTAAATTGCTGGTTAGCATAGAGACTACAGGACACTCTCACAACCTCACACTTGCAGCCAAGCTATTGAGTCAGAACATGTTCAGTGACTACAGCATACCCTGTAACAAATTTGCCTTCATCTGTCAGATACCTTGAGCCGTCCACAAACATCTCATAATCAGGAGTTTGTAATGGCACATCTGTGACATGGTCAAATCCCACTGTTTCCTGAGACATAAGAGCCACGCAGTCATGTTGATGCTGGCTGTCAAACAGTTCTTCTTCAGAGAGAGAGTGTAAAAATAACTCATCTTCCACTCCCCCTTTTGAATCATGAACTCCTACAGGAAGAAGAGTTGCAGGATTCAAAGTTAAACAGCGTTAAAAAGAGATGTTTGAGGAGGACTGCAGAGCAAATTCCATTTTGCTCTGCCGTGCCAAAGAAAGATGACGTCTGTCTACCTGTGTGAGAATAGCATGGATGTCATGAGGTGTATACACAACCAATAAATGATCTAGGACAATGTCTGAGCTTTTATCAAGCAACGCTTGTACTGAGAGGACAACACGCACACAGGAGGGGGTCCCCCTGGCTTACAGCGTCTAACCGTGAGCTGTAATAGGCTACTTCTTTCCCTTCCCCTATCTCTATTAGTTCACATGGGGTGTACCATATCTTAGAGGGTCCCATCCCCATCTTGGCTGGTAGCTAATCAGCCAGTGAGCTTCTCACTCCTCTAGGGCAACCTTTGAGACAATAGAGGGTCACTTATGACTACTTAGTGAGAACTCCCAGACAGACTCTTCTGTCTTCTATGAACTACTCTACTTGTGTAAGTTCAGGAGTAGTGCTCAGGGCAATGCCTAATGGCTTCCACAGGCTCAACTTTCTGCCTGTGTCCCCTTACCAAAACACTCCCAAATCACTGCACGCACTTCTTTGCGCGGATTCTACTAAGTCCTTCGTGCTACTACTCAGGTCCCATTCGACCTTGACCGTCCAGGCACGGCTGGAGGCTAGTGTTCCAAAACAAGGACTTTTCAATCACTCAGTGCTTCTCAGTTCCGAACCTTGTCCGCAACTCTAGACTCTAGGGGTTAAGAATAGAGAACTTTTCCCCATTCTTTGCAGCCTCATGTATCTTATAACACAGGTAACATGCAAACATCAGTAGACAGGTAAGACAAAAAGCAAAGAAAACAATTTCCACATCATTTACAGGTGACATGTCCCTTTTAGGTTCTTCCGTACTATTTAATTGGCATCGAGATGTCATATAAACATGCAGCAGCTTACCTCACTCATCGATACAGACAATAGACACACAGGAACCTCAGATATACTAATTGGCAAGATAAGGTCTTACCTCACAGTACTGTTTTTATTTATCTGAGGTCCTCTGGTCCCGTCCTCAAGGCGATCGGTGAGTGGGTCGGCACTCTATCGGCTGCACATCAGACGATCTCGTCGCCCCACGTTGGGCGCCAATTTCTGTCGGGGGTTAAGTTCCCCCGGGATGGATGTCACCGTAATCCTAATTAAATATAGAACAGGTACGAGCTCGGGAAAGCAAACTACAGACACGCCCAGGAGTCTAGTAAGAATGATTTTGTTTATTGTATAGTTCATACAAGTTTTAAAGGCAAGTTGGTTACATAACAGTCATGTGATCAATGTACATATATGGGTTTTCCAGTTCCGTTACCAGACAAAGTTGTTCAGTTTCCCATCACCCCAGATGTTTCCTTTTCACCTAGTCTAAATGTTCTCCTTATCTTTCCTGAGAATGGTACATCTCTGAAAACAGCAGAACTGTTGATATTCTTCCCAGACCCTGAGACTATATTCTATCTCTAAACTATTTAGTCTGCATGGAAAACATTTCACCCTGTGTCTTCTGTATACTGCGTTATAGAATATAATACAAATTATGTTTTAACCCTTACACACACTATGTATGACCTGTGAGGGTCACAAATCACCTCCTGATAGCAAATATATAACAGCGAGAATTACTGATCCCTCCGTCACGCCCCACAACCTGTTGTAAATAACTTCTCTACTTAGATTGCATTTTGTTTTGGGTTTTTTTTTAAGGACTCTAAAATCCTTTGAAGACCATGTGTATAGGGTATAAATAATCTGTGAATTTTCAGTTCTTGTATAACACCATGTCTGATGAAGGGAGCTAGTACTCCTGAAAGCTTGCCATCAAATATACTCAGTTAGCCTCTAAAAGGTATCGCCTGATTTCTTCACTCTTCCACTACTTTCAATGGCTAACACGGTGCAACATTGTACTGCTATCTAACTAGAAATGTCCTGTAAACAACACAAAGCACAAAAGCTCCGCCCCCTCATGACATCATCACAGGTCCTTCATCCAGCACTTCTCCTCTCCTGAGCTCCGCCCCTCATGTACTGGTGACATGCTGGTGACATCATCACAGGTCCTTCAGCCAGCACTTCTCCTCTCCTGAGCTCCGCCCCTCATGCACTGGTCACATGATGGTGACATCATCACAGGTCCTTCAGCTCTTGCAGTGTAGCAGATACAGAGCAGGTCCTGGTCGGTAGTCACTGCTGTTGTGTTGTTCTCTCTGTTATCAGCCATTATCACAGGCTATAGATATATATATATATACTGTATATACAGCAGGGGCTCGCTGGCTGCTCTCAGGACACGTTCACACCTGGGGATTTAGGAGAAAACTCCCGCTATAAGGTAAGATGACATCAGGGGGTTCTGGGCCCCATCACTGGTGCTGGTGTCTGTGGTACAGGTGTGAACAGAGTCTTAGTTCCATCCTGCAGTGACATACAATGGGCCCCATCACTGGTGCTGGTGTCTGTGGGAATCCTCCTGTATCCATGTGCTGGGGGCTCTGAGGAGCTCCTGTATGTCACACATCATGTGGCCCCTGTATGATTTCGGGCCCCTCCTCAGTACTAGATCCTCCAGCTCATCCAGTTTCCTCCTCTTCTCCTCCAGAACGCTCCTTCTCCTGAATGACCCACCAAGGATGGACAAGGACAGGAATGAGATCACCAGAAGAATATTAGACTTCACCTTGGAGATCATCTACCTGCTGAGCGGAGAGGTAAGTGTACTACATTTCTATCATCTCCACCAACATAGAAGGGATTCTTAAAACCTATAATTCTGCCCTTCACCTTGCCAAACAAGCCTATTTCACCACTCTCATCTCTTCTCTCTCCTGTAAACCTAATACGCTCTTTGAATCTTTTCACTCATTACTCACTCCCAAGGTGCAGATGCCATTCACAGACCTTAGCGCAGATGACCTGGCCACTTCTTTCCATGATAAAATTGATAAGACCCGTCAGGAAATAACTGCCCAATCTCCAGGTGGCACTGACCCCCTCACCAGCCGCACTTTAGACTGTTCATTCTTATCTTTTGAACCTGTTACAGAAGAGGAAGTATCTCAGCTACTTTCTTCTTCTCGCCCTACAACCTGTATTAGTGACCCTTTCCTCTCACACCTTCTCCAGTCTCTGTCGCCTGCCGTCACGACTTACCTTACTAAAATATTTAACCTCTTTTGCTCTTCTGGAATTTTCCCATCCTCTTTCAAACATGCTGTCATAACCCCACTACTGAAGAAATCCTCCCTTGACCCGTCCTGTGCTGCTAACTACCGACCTGTCTCTAACCTCCCTTTCATCTCCAAAATCTTGGAACGCTTGGTCTATTCTCGTTTAATCCGCCATCTTTCTGCTAACTCTCTTCTTGACCTTCTTACAATCTGGCTTCCGCACTCTACACTGTACTGAAACGACCCTCACAAAAGTCTCCAATGATCTCCTGACGGCTAAATCCAAAGGTGACTTCTCTCTTCTTATTCTTCTAGATCTCTCAGCAGCATTTGACACTGTTGACCATCAACTCCTCCTCACTATGTTCCGCTCTGTCGGCCTCACAGACACCGCTCTCTCCTGGTTCTCCTCTTATCTCTCTGACCGCACTTTCTGTGTATCATTTGCGGGCTCTGTTTCTTCCCCTCTTCCCCTTGCCGTTGGGGTTCCTCAGGGCTCGGTCCTAGGTCCCCTGCTCTTCTCTCTCTACACAGCCCCCATTGGACAAACCATCACTAGATTTGGCTTCCGATACCATCTTTATGCTGATGACACCCAATTATATACGTCATCCCGTGACATCACCCCTGCACTAATACAGAACACCAGTGACTGTCTCTCTGCTGTCTCAAATATCATGTCTTCTCTTTATCTGAAACTGAATCTCTCAAAGACTGAACTACTGCTGTTTCCTCCATCTAATAGATCTGTCCCTGATATCTCCATTGCAGTCTCCGGCCTTACCATAACTCCTAGACAGTATGGCCGCTGCCTCGGGGTTATGTCTGTCTCAGACCTTTCCTTCACCCCCCATATCCAATCACTCGCACGCTCATGTCATCTCCACCTCAAAAACATCTCCAGAATCCGCCCTTTCCTTACCACAAATACACTAAAGACACTTATTGTTGCCGTGATTCACTCTCGCCTTGACTACTGTAACTCCTTACTAATCCGTCTTCTCCTTACTAAACTCTCCCCTCTACAATCTATTGTGAATGCGGCGGCGGCCAGGCTCATCTATCAGTGTAGACGCTACAGCGAGGCCTCCGGTCTGTGCCGGTCACTACAGCGAGGCCTCCGGTCTGTGCCGGTCACTACAGCGAGGCCTCCGGTCTGTCACCCCCTCTACCTCATAGATTGTAAGCTCTTGTGTCACCTCCTCTACCTCATAGATTGTAAGCTCTTGTGTCACCTCTACCTCATAGATTGTAAGCTCTTGTGTCACCCCCTCTACCTCATAGATTGTAAGCTCTTGTGTCACCCCCTCTACCTCATAGATTGTAAGCTCTTGTGTCACCCCCTCTACCTCATAGATTGTAAGCTCTTGTGTCACCTCTACCCCATAGATTGTAAGCTCTTGTGTCACCTCTACCTCATAGATTGTAAGCTCTTGTGTCACCTCCTCTACCTCATAGATTGTAAGATCTTGTGTCACCTCCTCTACCTCATAGATTGTAAGCTCTTGTGTCACCTCCTCTACCTCATAGATTGTAAGCTCTTGTGTCACCTCTACCTCATAGATTGTAAGCTCTTGTGTCACCTCCTCTACCTCATAGATTGTAAGCTCTTGTGTCACCTCTACCTCATAGATTGTAAGCTCTTGTGTCACCTCTACCTCATAGATTGTAAGCTCTTGTGTCACCTCTACCTCATAGATTGTAAGCTCTTGTGTCACCTCCTCTACCTCATAGATTGTAAGCTCTTGTGTCACCTCCTCTACCTCATAGATTGTAAGCTCTTCTGTCACCTCTACCTCATAGATTGTAAGCTCTTGTGTCACCTCTACCTCATAGATTGTAAGCTCTTGTGTCACCTCTACCTCATAGATTGTAAGCTCTTGTGTCACCTCCTCTACCTCATAGATTGTAAGCTCTTGTGTCACCTCCTCTACCTCATAGATTGTAAGCTCTTGTGTCACCTCCTCTACCTCATAGAGTGTAAGCTCTTGTGTCACCTCCTCTACCTCATAGATTGTAAGCTCTTGTGTCACCTCCTCTACCTCATAGATTGTAAGCTCTTGTGTCACCTCCTCTACCTCATAGATTGTAAGCTCTTCTGTCACCTCTACCTCATAGATTGTAAGCTCTTGTGTCACCTCTACCTCATAGATTGTAAGCTCTTGTGTCACCTCTACCTCATAGATTGTAAGTTCTTGTGTCACCTCCTCTACCTCATAGATTGTAACCTCTTGTGTCACCTCTACCTCATAGATTGTAAGCTCTTGTGTCACCCCCTCTACCTCATAGATTGTAAGTTCTTGTGTCACCCCCCTCTACCTCATAGATTGTAAGCTCTTGTGTCACCTCCTCTACCTCATAGATTGTAAGCTCTTGTGTCACCTCTACCTCATAGATTGTAAGCTCTTGTGTCACCTCCTCTACCTCATAGATTGTAAGCTCTTGTGTCACCTACCTCATAGATTGTAAGCTCTTGTGTCACCTCTACCTCATAGATTGTAAGCTCTTGTGTCACCTCCTCTACCTCATAGATTGTAAGCTCTTGTGTCACCTCTACCTCATAGATTGTAAGCTCTTGTGTCACCTCCTCTACCTCATAGATTGTAAGCTCTTGTGTCACCTCCTCTACCTCATAGATTGTAAGCTCCTGTGTCACCTCCTCTACCTCATAGATTGTAAGCTCTTGTGTCACCTCTACCTCATAGATTGTAAGCTCCTGTGTCACCTCTACCTCATAGATTGTAAGCTCTTGTGTCACCTCCTCTACCTCATAGATTGTAAGCTCTTGTGTCACCTCCTCTACCTCATAGATTGTAAGCTCTTGTGTCACCACCTCTACCTCATAGATTGTAAGCTCTTGTGTCACCTCCTCTACCTCATAGATTGTAAGCTCTTGTGTCACCTCCTCTACCTCATAGATTGTAAGCTCTTGTGTCACCTCCTCTACCTCATAGATTGTAAGCTCTTGTGTCACCTCCTCTACCTCATAGATTGTAAGCTCTTGTGTCACCTCCTACCTCATAGATTGTAAGCTCTTGTGTCACCTCCTCTACCTCATAGATTGTAAGCTCTTGTGTCACCTCTACCTCATAGATTGTAAGCTCTTGTGTCACCTCTACCTCATAGATTGTAAGCTCTTGTGTCACCTCTACCTCATAGATTGTAAGCTCTTGTGTCACCCCCTCTACCTCATAGATTGTAAGTTCTTGTGTCACCTCCTCTACCTCATAGATTGTAAGCTCTTGTGTCACCCCCTCTACCTCATAGATTGTAAGCTCTTGTGTCACCTCCTCTACCTCATAGATTGTAAGCTCTTGTGTCACCTCCTCTACCTCATAGATTGTAAGCTCTTGTGTCACCTCTACCTCATAGATTGTAAGCTCTTGTGTCACCTCTACCTCATAGATTGTAAGCTCTTGTGTCACCTCCTCTACCTCATAGATTGTAAGCTCTTGTGTCACCTCTACCTCATAGATTGTAAGCTCTTGTGTCACCTCTACCTCATAGATTGTAAGCTCTTGTGTCACCTCTACCTCATAGATTGTAAGCTCTTGTGTCACCTCCTACCTCATAGATTGTAAGCTCTTGTGTCACCTCTACCTCATAGATTGTAAGCTCTTGTGTCACCTCTACCTCATAGATTGTAAGCTCTTGTGTCACCCAACTACCTCATAGATTGTAAGCTCTTGTGTCACCTCCTCTACCTCATAGATTGTAAGCTCTTGTGTCACCTCCTCTAGCTCATAGATTGTAAGCTCTTGTGTCACCTCCTCTACCTCATAGATTGTAAGCTCTTGTGTCACCTCTACCTCATAGATTGTAAGCTCTTGTGTCACCTCCTCTACCTCATAGATTGTAAGCTCCTGTGTCACCTCTACCTCATAGATTGTAAGCTCTTGTGTCACCTCTACCTCATAGATTGTAAGCTCTTGTGTCACCTCTACCTCATAGATTGTAAGCTCTTGTGTCACCTCCTCTACCTCATAGATTGTAAGCTCTTGTGTCACCTCTACCTCATAGATTGTAAGCTCTTGTGTCACCCCCTCTACCTCATAGATTGTAAGCTCCTGTGTCACCTCTAGCTCATAGACTGTAAGCTCTTGTGTCACCTCCTCTACCTCATAGATTGTAAGCTCTTGTGTCACCTCCTCTACCTCATAGATTGTAAGCTCTTGTGTCACCTCTACCTCATAGATTGTAAGCTCTTGTGTCACCTCCTCTACCTCATAGATTGTAAGCTCTTGTGTCACCTCTACCTCATAGATTGTAAGCTCTTGTGTCACCTCTACCTCATAGATTGTAAGCTCTTGTGTCACCTCCTCTACCTCATAGATTGTAAGCTCTTGTGGCACCTCCTCTACCTCATAGATTGTAAGCTCTTGTGTCACCTCCTCTACCTCATAGATTGTAAGCTCTTGTGTCACCTCTACCTCATAGATTGTAAGCTCTTGTGTCACCTCCTCTACCTCATAGATTGTAAGCTCTTGCGAGCAGGGCTCTCAGTCCCAATGTGTGAATTGACTATTTCTTTGTAATGTATCTTTTTTGTCAGTACTTGAACCCTACAAATTGTACAGCGCTGCGGAATATGTTGGCGCTATATAAATAAAATGTATTATTATTATTATTCTTTACTGTAAGAACAGTGAGACTATGGACTGGATGTCTGGAGAGTAATAATATTCCAGGTTATAGTCAGTAGATTACTGGAGATCGGGGGATGATCCAGGGATTTATTCTGATTGTCAGATTTGGAGTCAGGAAGGATTTATACCCCTAACTGTCTCTCCATATACAGGAATACTCACTAGTGAAGACATCGGGGGACTGTGTGGCCCCCAGCAGCCATGTCCAGGAGTCAGGAGGATGGAGCAGGAGCCGGGGCCCCATCACAGAGCCAGGAGGAGGATGGAGCAGGAGCCGGGGCCCCATCACAGGGCCAGGAGGAGGATGGAGCAGGAGCCGGGGCCCCATCACAGGGCCAGGAGGAGGATGGAGCAGGAGCCGGGGCCCCATCACAGGGCCAGGAGGAGGATGGAGCAGGAGCCGGGGCCCCATCACAGGGCCAGGAGGAGGATGGAGCAGGAGCCGGGGCCCCATCACAGGGCCAGGAGGAGGATGGAGCAGGAGCCGGGGCCCCATCACAGAGCCAGGAGGAGGATGGAGCAGGAGCCGGGGCCCCATCACAGAGCCAGGAGGAGGATGGAGCAGGAGCCGGGGCCCCATCACAGAGCCAGGAGGAGGATGGAGCAGGAGCCGGGGCCCCATCACAGAGCCAGGAGGAGGATGGAGCAGGAGCCGGGGCCCCATCACAGGGCCAGGAGGAGGATGGAGCAGGAGCCGGGGCCCCATCACAGAGCCAGGAGGAGGATGGAGCAGGAGCCGGGGCCCCATCACAGAGCCAGGAGGAGGATGGAGCAGGAGCCGGGGCCCCATCACAGAGCCTCCCCTCTCTCCCCTGATACATGAGCAGAAGATTCTAGAACTCACCAACAAGATGATTGAGCTGCTGACTGGAGAGGTGACACTGCTGGGAATGCTGGGAAATTCTCCAGTAACAGCACTGGAGGGGTCTGGGTGATGACTGTATCATTGTGTTGTCAGGTTCCTATAAGGTGTCAGGATGTCGCTGTCTATTTCTCCATGGAGGAGTGGGAGTATTTAGAAGGACACAAGGATCGGTACAAGGAGGTCATGATGGAGAATCACCGGCCCCCCCGGACATCACATGGTAAGGAGAGACTGTATACTGTATATATACCGCCCCCTGGACATCACATGGTAAGGAGAGACTGTATACTGTATATATACCGGCCCCCCGGACATCACATGGTAAGGAGAGACTGTATACTGTATATATACCGCCCCCCCGGACATCACATGGTAAGGAGAGACTGTATACTGTATATATACCGCCCCCCGGACATCACATGGTAATTAGAGACTGTATACTGTATATATACCGCCCCCCCGGACATCACATGGTAAGGAGAGACTGTATACTGTATATATACTGCCCCCCCGGACATCACATGGTAAGGAGAGACTGTATACTGTATATATACCGGCCCCCCGGACATCACATGGTAAGGAGAGACTGTATACTGTATATATACCGCCCCCCGGACATCACATGGTAAGGAGAGACTGTATACTGTATATATACCACCCCCCCCGGACATCACATGGTAAGGAGAGACTGTATACTGTATATATACCGGCCCCCCCGGACATCACATGGTAAGGAGAGACTGTATACTGTATATATACCGGCCCCCCGGACATCACATGGTAAGGAGAGACTGTATACTGTATATATACCGCCCCCCGGACATCACATGGTAAGGAGAGACTGTATACTGTATATATACCGGCCCCCCGGACATCACATGGTAAGGAGAGACTGTATACTGTATATATACCGGCCCCCCGGACATCACATGGTAAGGAGAGACTGTATACTGTATATATACTGCCCCCCGGACATCACATGGTAAGGAGAGACTGTATACTGTATATATACCGCCCCCCCGGACATCACATGGTAAGGAGAGACTGTATACTGTATATATACCGGACATCACATGGTAAGGAGAGACTGTATACTGTATATATACCGCCCCCCCGGACATCACATGGTAAGGAGAGACTGTATACTGTATATATACCGCCCCCCCGGACATCACATGGTAAGGAGAGACTGTATACTGTATATATACCGGCCCCCGGACATCACATGGTAAGGAGAGACTGTATACTGTATATATACCGGCCCCCCGGACATCACATGGTAAGGAGAGACTGTATACTGTATATATACCGACCCCCGGACATCACATGGTAAGGAGAGACTGTATACTGTATATATACCACCCCCCGGACATCACATGGTAAGGAGAGACTGTATACTGTATATATACCGGACATCACATGGTAAGGAGATACTGTATACTGTATATATACCGCCCCCCGGACATCACATGGTAAGGAGAGACTGTATACTGTATATATACCGGCCCCCCCGGACATCACATGGTAAGGAGAGACTGTATACTGTATATATACCGCCCCCCCGGACATCACATGGTAAGGAGAGACTGTATACTGTATATATACCGCCCCCCGACATCACATGGTAAGGAGAGACTGTATACTGTATATATACCGGACATCACATGGTAAGGAGATACTGTATACTGTATATATACCGCCCCCCCGGACATCACATGGTAAGGAGAGACTGTATACTGTATATATACCGGCCCCCGCACATCACATGGTAAGGAGAGACTGTATACTGTATATATACCGCCCCCCCGGACATCACATGGTAAGGAGAGACTGTATACTGTATATATACCGGCCCCCCGGACATCACATGGTAAGGAGAGACTGTATACTGTATATATACCGGCCCCCCGGATATCACATGGTAAGGAGAGACTGTATACTGTATATATACCGCCCCCCGGACATCACATGGTAAGGAGAGACTGTATACTGTATATATACCGCCCCCCGGACATCACATGGTAAGGAGAGACTGTATACTGTATATATACCGCTCCCCCCGGACATCACATGGTAAGGAGAGACTGTATACTGTATATATACCGGCCCCCCGGACATCACATGGTAAGGAGAGACTGTATACTGTATATATACCACCCCCCCGGACATTACATGGTAAGGAGAGACACTATACTGTATATATACCGCCCCCCGGACATCACATGGTAAGGAGAGACTGTATACTGTATATATACCGCCCCCCCGGACATTACATGGTAAGGAGAGACTGTATACTGTATATATACCGCCCCCCGGACATCACATGGTAAGGAGAGACTGTATACTGTATATATACCGGCCCCTCGGACATCACATGGTAAGGAGAGACTGTATACTGTATATATACCGCCCCCCCGGACATTACATGGTAAGGAGAGACTGTATACTGTATATATACCGCCCCCCGGACATCACATGGTAAGGAGAGACTGTATACTGTATATATACCGCCCCCCCGGACATCACATGGTAAGGAGAGACTGTATACTGTATATATACCGCCCCCCGGACATCACATGGTAAGGAGAGACTGTATACTGTATATATACCGCCCCCCGGACATCATATGGTAAGGAGAGACTGTATACTGTATATATACCGGCCCCCCCCGGGACATCACATGGTAAGGAGAGACTGTATACTGTATATATACCGCCCCCCGACATCACATGGTAAGGAGAGACTGTATACTGTATATATACCGGCCCCCCGGACATCACATGGTAAGGAGAGACTGTATACTGTATATATACCGCCCCCCGGACATCACATGGTAAGGAGAGACTGTATACTGTATATATAGCGGCCCCCCGGACATCACATGGTAAGGAGAGACTGTATACTGTATATATACCGCCCCCCGACATCACATGGTAAGGAGAGACTGTATACTGTATATATACCGGCCCCCGGACATCACATGGTAAGGAGAGACTGTATACTGTATATATACCGCCCCCCCCGGACATCACATGGTAAGGAGAGACTGTATACTGTATATATACCGTCCCCCCAGACATCACATGGTAAGGAGAGACTGTATACTGTATATATACCGCCCCCCCAGACATCACATGGTAAGGAGAGACTGTATACTGTATATATACCGGCCCCCGGACATCACATGGTAAGGAGAGACTGTATACTGTATATATACTGCCCCCCCGGACATCACATGGTAAGGAGAGACTGTATACTGTATATATACTGCCCCCCGGACATCACATGGTAAGGAGAGACTGTATACTGTATATATACCACCCCCTGGACATCACATGGTAAGGAGAGACTGTATACTGTATATATACCGCCCCCCGGACATCACATGGTAAGGAGAGACTGTATACTGTATATATACCGCCCCCCCGGACATCACATGGTAAGGAGAGACTGTATACTGTATATATACCGGCTCCCCGGACATCACATGGTAAGGAGAGACTGTATACTGTATATATACCGGCCCCCCCGGACATCACATGGTAAGGAGAGACTGTATACTGTATATATACCACTCCCCCGGACATCACATGGTAAGGAGAGACTGTATACTGTATATATACCGGCCCCCCGGACATCACATGGTAAGGAGAGACTGTATACTGTATATATATACCGCCCCCCGGACATCACATGGTAAGGAGAGACTGTATACAGTATATATACCGGCCCCCCGGACATCACATGGTAAGGAGAGACTGTATACTGTATATATACCGGCCCCCCCGGACATCACATGGTAAGGAGAGACTGTATACTGTATATATACCGGACATCACATGGTAAGGAGAGACTGTATACTGTATATATACCGGCCCCCGGACATCACATGGTAAGGAGAGACTGTATACTGTATATATACCGGCCCCCGGACATCACATGGTAAGGAGAGACTGTATACTGTATATATACCGGTCCCCCGGACATCACATGGTAAGGAGAGACTGTATACTGTATATATACCGCCCCTCCGGACATCACATGGTAAGGAGAGACTGTATACTGTATATATACCACCCCCCCAGACATCACATGGTAAGGAGAGACTGTATACTGTATATATATCGGCCCCCCGGACATAACATGGTAAGGAGAGACTGTATACTGTATATATACCGGCCCCCGGACATCACATGGTAAGGAGAGACTGTATACTGTATATATACCGGTCCCCCGGACATCACATGGTAAGGAGAGACTGTATACTGTATATATACCGCCCCTCCGGACATCACATGGTAAGGAGAGACTGTATACTGTATATATACCACCCCCCCAGACATCACATGGTAAGGAGAGACTGTATACTGTATATATATCGGCCCCCCGGACATCACATGGTAAGGAGAGACTGTATACTGTATATATACCGCCCCCCCGGACATCACATGGTAAGGAGAGACTGTATACTGTATATATACCACCCCCCCCGGACATCACATGGTAAGGAGAGACTGTATACTGTATATATACCGCCCCCCCGGACATCACATGGTAAGGAGAGACTGTATACTGTATATATACTGCCCCCCCCCGGACATCACATGGTAAGGAGAGACTGTATACTGTATATATACCGGCCCCCCTGGACATCACATGGTACGGAGAGACTGTATACTGTATATATATCGGCCCCCGGACATCACATGGTAAGGAGAGACTGTATACTGTATATATACCGCCCCCCCCGGACATCACATGGTAAGGAGAGACTGTATACTGTATATATACCGCCCCCGGACATCACATGGTAAGGAGAGACTGTATACTGTATATATACCACCCCCCCCGGACATCACATGGTAAGGAGAGACTGTATACTGTATATATACCGCCCCCCGGACATCACATGGTAAGGAGAGACTGTATACTGTATATATACCGGCCCCCCCGGACATCACATGGTAAGGAGAGACTGTATACTGTATATATACCGCCCCCCGGACATCACATGGTAAGGAGAGACTGTATACTGTATATATACCGCCCCCCGCACATCACATAGTAAGGAGAGACTGTATACTGTATATATACCGCCCCCCGGACATCACATGGTAAGGAGAGACTGTATACTGTATATATACCGGACATCACATGGTAAGGAGAGACTGTATACTGTATATATACCGCCCCCCGGACATCACATGGTAAGGAGAGACTGTATACTGTATATATACCGCCCCCCGGACATCACATGGTAAGGAGAGACTGTATACTGTATATATACCACCCCCCGGACATCACATGGTAAGGAGAGACTGTATACTGTATATATACCGGCCTCCCCGGACATCACATGGTAAGGAGAGACTGTATACTGTATATATACCGCCCCCCCGGACATCACATGGTAAGGAGAGACTGTATACTGTATATATACCGCCCCCCGGACATCACATGGTAAGGAGAGACTGTATACTGTATATATACCGGCCCCCCGGACATCACATGGTAAGGAGAGACTATATACTGTATATATATACCGCCCCCCCGGACATAACATGGTAAGGAGAGACTGTATACTGTATATATACCGCCCCCCGGACATCACATGGTAAGGAGAGACTATATACTGTATATATATACCGCCCCCCGGACATCACATGGTAAGGAGAGACTGTATACTGTATATATACCGCCCCCCCGGACATCACATGGTAAGGAGAGACTGTATACTGTATATATACCGCCCCCCGGACATCACATGGTAAGGAGAGACTGTATACTGTATATATACCGGCCCCCGGACATCACATGGTAAGGAGAGACTGTATACTGTATATATACCGGGCCCCCCGGACATCTCATGGTAAGGAGAGACTGTATACTGTATATATACCGGCCCCCCGGACATCACATGGTAAGGAGAGACTGTATACTGTATATATACCGCCCCCCGGACATCACATGGTAAGGAGAGACTGTATACTGTATATATACCGGGCCCCCCGGACATCTCATGGTAAGGAGAGATAACTGAATGGTGATTATTTCTGTTTTTCTGGTCAGTTTTTAAGCCCTGTATACATTTGGTATCGCTGAGATCGCACTGACCTGTGTCCGGTCACTTCTACTGTACAGTCAGAATTTGGGTTTTGTCCTCATAAATAATTTTTCTTACCATTTCCCAACACATTGTATAGGACAGTAAATGATGTCATTGGTAAATACAACCGATCCGGCAGAAAACAAGCCCTCATACAGCGGTGTGAATGGTAAAATACAATGTCACTGCTAATGGACGGCGGAGAATAAATGAAATATTACTGCGACAGGAAGGGGTTAAAGAGGTTTTCATTTATGAGAGATCTGAGGAAATGCCCTAAATGTCTGAGATAAGAGAATTCCTGTAATCCGGCCCTGTGCGGGGCTGACACGTGTCCAGTGACAGGTAATGGACGAGCTCCACAGTGATTGGTATTAAATCCCCCCAATCCCCTCCCCCAGTCACCAGCCGTGACACAAGAAGTGCACTAGTCACGTATGAGCCACGTCTATCCTCAGGACTCCTCCGTGTCATGTCAGAGCAGAGATCAGGCCACACAGAAGATACAGTGGGGAAAAAAAGTATTTAGTCAGCCACCAATTTCTGCAAGTTCTCCCACTTATAAAGATGAGGCCGGCCTGTAATTGTCATCATAGGTAGACCTCAACTATGAGAGACAAAATGAGAAAACTAATCCAGAAAATCACATTGTCTGATTTTTTAAGAATTTATTTGCAAATTATGGTGGAAAATAAGTATTTGGTCACCTACAAACAAGCAAGATTTCTGTCTCTCACAGCCCTGTAACTTCTTCTGTAAGAGGCTCCTCTGTCCTCCACTCATTACCTGTAGTAATGGCTCCTGTGTGACATTGTTATCAGTATAAAAGACTCCTGTCCACAACCTCAAACAGTCACACTCCAAACTCCACTATGGTGAAGACCAAAGAGCTGTGGAAGGACACCAGAAACAAAATGATAGCCCTGCACCAGGCTGGGAAGACTGAATCTGCAATAGGCAAGCAGCTTGGTGGGAAGAAATCACCTGTGGGAGCAATAATTAGAAAATGGCAGACATACAAGACCACTGATAATCTCCCTCCATCAGTTGAGGTCTACCTATGATGTCAATTACAGGCCGGCCTCATCTTTTTAAGTGGGAGAACTGGCACAACTGGTGGCTGACGAAATACTTTTTTCCCCACTCTAATTAACCATAGAAGTGTCTGATGTATAGACAGATGTACAGCAGCTCATGTATTCCGTCACTGTGTGTTTGTGTCTCCACAGATGGATCCAGTAGGAGAAATCCCCCCGAGAGATGTCCCCTGAGTCCTCTGTATTCCCAGGACTGCCCGGAGGAGAATGTCCCAGACAATCAGCAGGTAGATGGCGCTGCTGAGCCCTGGGGCACATCTATATAGGGGGGTGGAGCTCGCCGCTCCTGCACTCATACATGTACCAGACAGTCAGCAGGTAGATGGCGCTGCTGAGTCCTGGGGCACATCTATATAGGGGGTGGAGCTCGCCGCTCCTGCACTCATACATGTACCAGACAGTCAGCAGGTAGATGGCGCTGCTGAGTCCTGGGGCACATCTATATAGGGGGTGGAGCTCGCCGCTCCTGTACTCATACATGTACCAGACAGTCAGCAGGTAGATGGCGCTGCTGAGCCCTGGGGCACATCTATATAGGGGGAGGAGCTCGCCGCTCCTGCACTCATACATGTACCAGACAGTCAGCAGGTAGATGGCGCTGCTGAGCCCTGGGGCACATCTATATAGGGGGTGGAGCTCGCCGCTCCTGCACTCATACATGTACCAGACAATCAGCAGGTAGATGGCGCTGCTGAGTCCTGGGGCACATCTATATAGGGGGTGGAGCTCGCCGCTCCTGCACTCATACATGTACCAGACAGTCAGCAGGTAGATGGCGCTGCTGAGCCCTGGGGCACATCTATATAGGGGGTGGAGCTCGCCGCTCCTGCACTCATACATGGCCTCATGTACCAGACAGTCAGCAGGTAGATGGCGCTGCTGAGTCCTGGGGCACATCTATATAGGGGGTGGAGCTCGCCGCTCCTGCACTCATACATGTACCAGACAGTCAGCAGGTAGATGGCGCTGCTGAGTCCTGGGGCACATCTATATAGGAGGTGGAGCTCGCTGCTCCTGCACTCATACATGTACCAGACAGTCAGCAGGTAGATGGCGCTGCTGAGTCCTGGGGCACATCTATATAGGGGGTGGAGCTCGCCGCTCCTGCACTCATACATGTACCAGACAATCAGCAGGTAGATGGCGCTGCTGAGTCCTGGGGCACATCTATATAGGGGGTGGAGCTCGCCGCTCCTGCACTCATACATGGCCTCATGTACCAGACAGTCAGCAGGTAGATGGCGCTGCTAAGCCCTGGGGCACATCTATATAGGGGGGAGGGAGCTCGCCGCTCCTGCACTCATACATGTACCAGACAGTCAGCAGGTAGATGGCGCTGCTGAGTCCTGGGGCACATCTATATAGGGGGTGGAGCTCGCCGCTCCTGCACTCATACATGTACCAGACAGTCAGCAGGTAGATGGCGCTGCTGAGCCCTGGGGCACATCTATATAGGGGGTGGAGCTCGCCGCTCCTGCACTCATACATGTACCAGACAGTCAGCAGGTAGATGGCGCTGCTGAGTCCTGGGGCACATCTATATAGGGGTGGAGCTCGCCGCTCCTGCACTCATACATGGCCTCATGTACCAGACAGTCAGCAGGTAGATGGCGCTGCTGAGCCCTGGGGCACATCTATATAGGGGGTGGAGCTCGCCGCTCCTGCACTCATACATGTACCAGACAGTCAGCAGGTAGATGGCGCTGCTGAGTCCTGGGGCACATCTATATAGGGGGTGGAGCTCGCCGCTCCTGCACTCATACATGTACCAGACAGTCAGCAGGTAGATGGCGCTGCTGAGTCCTGGGGCACATCTATATAGGGGGTGGAGCTCGCCGCTCCTGCACTCATACATGTACCAGACAGTCAGCAGGTAGATGGCGCTGCTGAGTCCTGGGGCACATCTATATAGGGGGGTGGAGGTTGCCGCTCCTGCACTCATACATGGCCTCATGTACCAGACAGTCAGCAGGTAGATGGCGCTGCTGAGTCCTGGGGCACATCTATATAGGGGGTGGAGCTCGCCGCTCCTGTACTCATACATGTACCAGACAGTCAGCAGGTAGATGGCGCTGCTGAGTCCTGGGGCACATCTATATAGGGGGTGGAGCCTCGCCGCTCCTGCACTCATACATGGCCTCATGTACCAGACAGTCAGCAGGTAGATGGCGCTGCTGAGTCCTGGGGCACATCTATATAGGGGGTGGAGCTCGCCGCTCCTGCACTCATACATGTACCAGACAGTCAGCAGGTAGATGGCGCTGCTGAGCCCTGGGGCACATCTATATAGGGGGTGGAGCTCGCCGCTCCTGCACTCATACATGTACCAGACAGTCAGCAGGTAGATGGCGCTGCTGAGCCCTGGGGCACATCTATATAGGGGGTGGAGCTCGCCGCTCCTGCACTCATACATGTACCAGACAATCAGCAGGTAGATTGCGCTGCTGAGTCCTGGGGCACATCTATATAGGGGGTGGAGCTCGCCGCTCCTGCACTCATACATGTACCAGACAGTCAGCAGGTAGATGGCGCTGCTGAGTCCTGGGGCACATCTATATAGGGGGTGGAGCTCGCCGCTCCTGCACTCATACATGTACCAGACAGTCAGCAGGTAGATGGCGCTGCTGAGTCCTGGGGCACATCTATATAGGGGGTGGAGCTCGCCGCTCCTGCACTCATACATGTTCCAGACAATCAGCAGGTAGATGGCGCTGCTGAGTCCTGGGGCACATCTATATAGGGGGTGGAGCTCGCCGCTCCTGCACTCATACATGTACCAGACAGTCAGCAGGTAGATGGCGCTGCTGAGTCCTGGGGCACATCTATATAGGGGGGTGGAGCTCGCCGCTCCTGCACTCATACATGTACCAGACAGTCAGCAGGTAGATGGCGCTGCTGAGTCCTGGGGCACATCTATATAGGGGGTGGAGCTCGCCGCTCCTGCACTCATACATGTACCAGACAGTCAGCAGGTAGATGGCGCTGCTGAGCCCTGGGGCACATCTATATAGGGGGTGGAGCTCGCGGCTCCTGCACTCATACATGTACCAGACAGTCAGCAGGTAGATGGCGCTGCTGAGTCCTGGGGCACATCTATATAGGGGGTGGAGCTCGCCGCTCCTGCACTCATACATGTACCAGACAGTCAGCAGGTAGATGGCGCTGCTGAGTCCTGGGGCACATCTATATAGGGGGTGGAGCTCGCCGCTCCTGCACTCATACATGTACCAGACAGTCAGCAGGTAGATGGCGCTGCTGAGTCCTGGGGCACATCTATATAGGGGGTGGAGCTCGCCGCTCCTGCACTCATACATGGCCTCATGTACCAGACAGTCAGCAGGTAGATGGCGCTGCTGAGTCCTGGGGCACATCTATATAGGGGGTGGAGCTCGCCGCTCCTGCACTCATACATGTACCAGACAGTCAGCAGGTAGATGGCGCTGCTGAGCCCTGGGGCACATCTATATAGGGGGTGGAGCTCGCCGCTCCTGCACTCATACATGTACCAGACAGTCAGCAGGTAGATGGCGCTGCTGAGCCCTGGGGCACATCTATATAGGGGGTGGAGCTCACCGCTCCTGCACTCATACATGTACCAGACAGTCAGCAGGTAGATGGCGCTGCTGAGTTCTGGGGCACATCTATATAGGGGGTGGAGCTCGCGGCTCCTGCACTCATACATGTACCAGACAGTCAGCAGGTAGATGGCGCTGCTGAGTCCTGGGGCACATCTATATAGGGGGGTGGAGCTCGCCGCTCCTGCACTCATACATGTACCAGACAGTCAGCAGGTAGATGGCGCTGCTGAGCCCTGGGGCACATCTATATAGGGGGTGGAGCTCGCCGCTCCTGCACTCATACATGGCCTCATGTACCAGACAGTCAGCAGGTAGATGGCGCTGCTGAGTCCTGGGGCACATCTATATAGGGGGTGGAGCTCGCCGCTCCTGCACTCATACATGTACCAGACAGTCAGCAGGTAGATGGCGCTGCTGAGTCCTGGGGCACATCTATATAGGGGTGGAGCTCGCCGCTCCTGCACTCATACATGGCCTCATGTACCAGACAGTCAGCAGGTAGATGGCGCTGCTGAGCCCTGGGGCACATCTATATAGGGGGTGGAGCTCGCCACTCCTGCACTCATACATGTACCAGACAGTCAGCAGGTAGATGGCGCTGCTGAGCCCTGGGGCACATCTATATAGGGGGGTGGAGCTCGCCGCTCCTGCACTCATACATGTACCAGACAGTCAGCAGGTAGATGGCGCTGCTGAGTCCTGGGGCACATCTATATAGGGGGGTGGAGCTCGCCGCTCCTGCACTCATACATGGCCTCATGTACCAGACAGTCAGCAGGTAGATGGCGCTGCTGAGTCCTGGGGCACATCTATATAGGGGGTGGAGCTCGCCGCTCCTGCACTCATACATGTACCAGACAGTCAGCAGGTAGATGGCGCTGCTGAGTCCTGGGGCACATCTATATAGGGGGTGGAGCTCGCCGCTCCTGCACTCATACATGTACCAGACAGTCAGCAGGTAGATGGCGCTGCTGAGTCCTGGGGCACATCTATATAGGGGGTGGAGCTCGCCGCTCCTGCACTCATACATGTACCAGACAGTCAGCAGGTAGATGGCGCTGCTGAGCCCTGGGGCACATCTATATAGGGGGGTGGAGCTCGCGGCTCCTGCACTCATACATGTACCAGACAGTCAGCAGGTAGATGGCGCTGCTGAGTCCTGGGGCACATCTATATAGGGGGTGGAGCTCGCCGCTCCTGCACTCATACATGTACCAGACAGTCAGCAGGTAGATGGCGCTGCTGAGTCCTGGGGCACATCTATATAGGGGGGTGGAGCTCGCCGCTCCTGCACTCATACATGTACCAGACAGTCAGCAGGTAGATGGCGCTGCTGAGTCCTGGGGCACATCTATATAGGGGGTGGAGCTCGCCGCTCCTGCACTCATACATGGCCTCATGTACCAGACAGTCAGCAGGTAGATGGCGCTGCTGAGTCCTGGGGCACATCTATATAGGGGGTGGAGCTCGCCGCTCCTGCACTCATACATGTACCAGACAGTCAGCAGGTAGATGGCGCTGCTGAGCCCTGGGGCACATCTATATAGGGGGTGGAGCTCGCCGCTCCTGCACTCATACATGTACTAGACAGTCAGCAGGTAGATGGCGCTGCTGAGTCCTGGGGCACATCTGTATAGGGGGTGGAGCTCGTCGCTCCTGCACTCATACATGGCCTCATGTACCAGACAGTCAGCAGGTAGATGGCGCTGCTGAGTCCTGGGGCACATCTATATAGGGGGTGGTGCTCGCCGCTCCTGCACTCATACATGTACCAGACAGTCAGCAGGTAGATGGCGCTGCTGAGCCCTGGGGCACATCTATATAGGGGGGTGGAGCTCACCGCTCCTGCACTCATACATGTACCAGACAGTCAGCAGGTAGATGGCGCTGCTGAGTTCTGGGGCACATCTATATAGGGGGGTGGAGCTCGCGGCTCCTGCACTCATACATGTACCAGACAGTCAGCAGGTAGATGGCGCTGCTGAGTCCTGGGGCACATCTATATAGGGGGTGGAGCTCGCCGCTCCTGCACTCATACATGTACCAGACAGTCAGCAGGTAGATGGCGCTGCTGAGTCCTGGGGCACATCTATATAGGGGGTGGAGCTCGCCGCTCCTGCACTCATACATGTACCAGACAGTCAGCAGGTAGATGGCGCTGCTGAGTCCTGGGGCACATCTATATAGGGGGTGGAGCTCGCCGCTCCTGCACTCATACATGGCCTCATGTACCAGACAGTCAGCAGGTAGATGGCGCTGCTGAGTCCTGGGGCACATCTATATAGGGGGTGGAGCTCGCCGCTCCTACACTCATACATGGCCTCAGAGATTTTGCTGCTTTCTTATGTTGCTCTGTTAGATTTCCCACCTGTATTTCTGCTGGATTCTACTGAATTGTGACCTATGACAAATCAGGGAGAAGATGTGACTAATATTAAAGCGGAGGCTGAAGAAGAGAGGATGAGGGGCCATCACCTGTGTAAGAGGGAAGTGGAGGAGGAAATTCCAGGAGGTGTTACCACAGGTACGGAATAATGAATGGAGAAGGAGAATTCACAGGTTTCTTAAGGTTGGTTCCCCCTTAGAGCTCCATTCCAGTAAGACGGAATGATTGGGAGGTCCTCCATACAAAATCTACGCAGGCTTTCTAGTAATATTTAATGGAGGCCACTGATGACGTGTCTTGTCTTGTTCCCCTCCATCAGCTTCCATGTTGGGACTAGAGCACTGTGCACACAGGGGAGAGGACTGTACTATATAAGGGGGTGAGATATTGCTCACAGTGTTTCCAGCACATTGTTAAAAGTCAAGATAAAGTGACCAATCCCTTTAAAGAGAGTCTGTTAGTACGACATAGCATACATAACCTTGCAGAGCTTTTCATGCAGCTTCCCAAGATGTCTTTGCTCCGTCTTTCTGCGGCTCCATTACTGTCTTCCGTTTCGTTTAAAAATATGCAGATGAGTTGAAATGGGCTTTAGGGGCATGGTAATATTCACTTTGATCGTCGGTGGCACTGTTTATTACATATCACTAGAACCCATGTAGCTCCGCTCAGATGAATATGAGGCACAGCCCATTATCTGGGCACGGTGTTTGTGGAAACATCGGAAAGTTCAGTGCGCATGTACTGCACATGCGTGTGATGTCTGTCTATGCTCGGAAGTGCCTCACTATGAAGTAGATGGGCTTCATCTTCAGCTGAGTGAATCTATATGGGCTCTACATGGGTTTAGGGGCGTGTAATAAACACAGTGTGGCCGCTCATTGTATAGTCAGCGCAAGAAAACATGAAGTGTATGAAAGTGTATTCTAAGCACATGGAAGGATAGAAGAAACTGGATCAAATGTAGAAGGGCCGGTAACCATAACAGTAATGTCTCTGTATCTCTGGACTATGTCACATTATAATATACATTATAAACTGTATCAGCAACAGGGATGTTAATTTCTAAACATCGTATTTTGATAAGATAAAAATAAATCACTGAATCCATTTTTACTCCTAACAGAAAATCCTAGTAAGATCTCTGAGGGAAACGTCATGTTATCAGTAAGTGATAAAGGAGAAGATGAAGCTATGATGGAGCGCTTCTCAGGAGAAAACCTCATTATCCCTAATGTACATCCAGGACATCACAGTACAGATCCATCATATAATCCCCCGAATCATGAGGAACCTTCTGACCAATCACAGATTGTGACCACAAGTACCAGCCAGAAAGGGGGAAAAAGGTTTCAGTGTGAGGAATGTGGAAAAGAGTTTACAAGAAGATCACTTATATATATACACAAAAGAGTTCATACAGGGGAGAAGCCATATTCATGTTCAGAATGCGGAAAATGTTTTACTCAGAAATCACATCTTATTGTGCATGAGAGAAGTCACACAGGGGAGAAGCCATATTCATGTTCAGAATGTGGGAAATGTTTTATAAAAAAATCCAATCTTGTTGTACATGAGAGAAGTCACACAGGAGAGAAGCCATATTCATGTTCAGTATGTGGGAAAAGTTTTACGGAAAAATCAAGTCTTGTTATGCATGAGAGAAGTCACACAGGAGAGAAGCCATACTCATGTTCAGTATGTGGGAAATGTTTTAATAAAAAAGGACATCTTGTTGCACATGAGAAAAATCACACAGGAGAGAAGCCATATTCATGTTCAGAATGTGGGAAATGTTTTAAAGATAAAGCAACTGTTGTTAGACATGAGAAAAGTCACACAGGAGTGAAGCCATATTCCTGTTCAGTATGCGGGAAAAGTTTTACGGAAAAATCAAGTCTTGTTATGCATGAGAGAAGTCACACTGGAGAGAAACCATATTCATGTTCAGAATGTGGGAAATGTTTTATTCAGAAATCACATCTTGTCTTACATGAGAGAATTCACACTGGAGAGAAGCCATATTCATGTTCAGAATGTGGGAAATGTTTTAAAGATAAAGCAATTGTTGTTAGACATGAGAGAAGTCACACAGGAGCGAAGCCGTATTCATGTTCAGCATGTGGGAAACGTTTTTCAGAAAAATCAAGTCTTGTTGCACATCAGAGGAGTCACATGGGAGAGAAGCCACATTCATGTTCATAATGTGGGAAATGTTTTTTATCTAAATTTAATCTTGTTGTACACCTGAGAAGTCACACGGGAGAGAAGCCACATTCATGTTCAGAATGTGGAAAAGGTTTTACTCGGAAGTCAAGTCTTGTTACACATGAACTAAGTCACATGGGAGAGAAGCCGTATTCATGTTAAGAATGTGAGAAATGTTTTTCAGAGAAAAAATGCTCTTATTAGACATCAGAGAATTCACACAGGAGAGAAGCCATATCCATGTTTAGAGTGTGGGAAATGTTTTATAGATAAAGCATCTCTTGCGAGACATGAGATAATTCATACAAGAGAGAATCGATGTTTAGAATGTGGGAAATATTTTAAAGAGGAAGCAAATCTTGTTAAACATGAAGGAATTCACATAGAAGAGAAGCCACATTAGATAGATAAAAATGACAAAAATTCAGGGCACTCTGCACACAGCACAAGGACATATATTACTGATATAGTTAAAAACACCTAATATGATCTATAATTTAGAGGTTATTTGTTATACACATTTGATCAAATAGTAAGATGCCCACCTGCCACGACGAGGCGACCTCATTCAGAAGGGAACCTACACTAAATAAATATACCTCTCTTGGACCAGACTAGGTCTACAGTGTGAACACAGGGTGAGTAGGATCCAGAGCAAACTCCATTTCAAAATAGCCTAAGGCAGATGGGGAGGTGAAAAATATATATCTACTCTATTCCAATGAGATAAACCTGTGCAATTAGAAGGGAGTGCTAGTCAAACCAAGGCGGGAGCCACCCCTTACTATGTAAAACTAATGTGCAGTCCTAACCCTTTTTGCTTTGTCCGAGAAGCAGCTGCCCAACCTGACTACCCGGGGTCTGTTGATGAGGTAGTCCATTGTCCAGTACTCTAAGGGACTCTGTACCATTCAACTACTTCATTTTCTGTGTAAGAAGACTAGGCATGATGGTATTGAATGTACTGCTGAAGTCAGAGAATGTCATCCTGACAGATGTCACCCAACCATCAGATGGAAGTGCACCCTGTTTAGTAGGTGGCTGATTGCACCCTCAACTCCCACTCCTGGTCTGTAAGCAAATTGTTGGCTACCCAGGGCGGGGTCAGCACAGTCCGCGATGAATGTTAGCAAAATCCTCTGCAAGACCTTCATGACCTGTGAGGTCAGGGCGATTGGGCGTTAGTTGGTCATTACTCTGATTCTAGGTTTCTTGGGAACAGGTATCATCCATGACGTCTTCCAGAGGATGGGTACTGTTTGCATTCTCAGGCTCATGTTGAACAGACGTGCCAACACCTCCCCCAACTGAGCTGCACAGTACTTCAGGACCCTGGGAGCTACCCTGTCAGGCCCAACTGCCTTAGCTACCTTGAGGCGATGCAGAGCAGTTGTTACGTTGTCAGCTGAGATCATTCACTATGTTTATATTAATAATGGTGCAGAATTTACCGTCCTTCCCAAATCGAGAACCGTCTACAAAATAACTCAAAATCAGTGTTAGCAACAGGTTCATCATTTACATGACCAAACCCAATAGTTTCTTGTGGCATACAATCATGTTCTATATTGTCAGCAGAAAATATTTGTGTATATATGAAAAACAAGTGAATCCAAATACATATATACATTCATATATCAAGATTAATGAAAATAATGTATAAACTATGTAATAAAGTCAATAAGTTCATAAAATGTAACTTTTTTTATTGTCATTAGCAGGCATATGTAAGGCGTACTATAGTCTAAATTATGTTCTAAACCGTGTTATAAACAATCTCTAGAGATTACTGAAGGCGACTCCTCAAAAACAGAACAAGAAAATCCAAGTGTTTTTTTCATGCCAGCAGAAGCTGCAACACATAACACATAACGCATAACATATAACGCATAACACATAACATATAACATATAACACATAACATATAACGCATAACATATAACACATAACGCATAACACATAACATATAACACATAACATATAACGCATAACACATAACGCATAACACATAACGCATAACATATAATGCATAACACATAACATATAACACATAACATATAACGCATAACACATAACGCATAACACATAACGCATAACATATAACGCATAACATATAACACATAACGCATAACATATAACGCATAACACATAACGCATAACATATAACGCATAACATATAACACAACGCATAACATATAACACATAACGCATAACACAACGCATAACACATAACGCATAACACATAACGCATAACACATAACGCATAACACATAACGCATAACACATAACGCATAACACATAACATATAACGCATAACACAACGCATAACACATAACGCATAACACAACGCATAACACAACACATAACGCATAACACATAACGCATAACACAACACATAACGCATAACATATAACGCATAACACAACACATAACGCATAACACACAACGCATAACACATAACGCATAACACATAACGCATAACACATAACGCATAACACAACACATAACGCATAACACATAACGCATAACACATAACGCATAACATATAACGCATAACATATAACGCATAACACATAACACAACGCATAACACATAACGCATAACACATAACGCATAACACAACGCATAACACAGTTCTTTAAAGTGCCAGCAGCTCATTTATACAGTCTCATAGTAATCCCAAGTAAATTCAGTTCTCTACAACTTCTACACACTCCAGAATTACAAACAATTCAATGAGGTTAGTAAATACTCAGAATATCTCAGCAGAGCAGGCAGAAGCCTTAAATAAGGGACCGAGTCTATCCCCGACCATCATAGCAAAAATTATACACAAAAGACATTACAGAGCAGATATGTGAGCGACTTCTAATTCACTTAGCGCTGAAACACAACAATTTGCTTTTTTTTTCCTTTAAAAAAACATTGTCACATGACGGACTTACAGTCTTTTGATTAAACAGTGTACACAAAAAATACATGTTCACAAATTTGGGACACCTTATTCATTTTCTAAGTCTTCATGACAGTCTTTCTACAATTGGGGATGGTTCATAACAAAATGAAACAGATTTTACTGTCTACACCTAAGGCAGGTCCAGGATTTAGACAAAAAAACGGCGCCGAAGCGCTTCCTTCTGCATACCATAACAAACATTGGCACCAAATCCTTTTTGCATTCTCAATTGACTTAAATCAACGCTTGTTCGCTTGGGGGACCACGGCGGGATCGTCCATGTTACCACAGGATAAAGACCAGCTCTTGGAGGATGCGGGTGTGCTTGGGGGGCTCCACATCCCGCACAGAATTCTCTCCAATCAGGGTTTTGTTGACCACAATTTTTGCAGGTCCTACTTTCTGGAATGTTTGCTGGTGTTTCTCTGGTTACTTGGGAAGTTTCAGTACGTTCCGTTGCTCTTTCTGAATCACTTTCTTCAACTCTCCTTAGAATCACTTTTCTCTTTTTCCCTACTATTCTCATCATTAAAGCACTGATAATAGTACTTATTACCTCCTTCTGTCTCTCTGCACCCTCCTCTCTGCACTTCCTCTGACACCTTCTGCCACATACATGCTCCATCTATAAACACGTGGACTCTTAACCTCTGTGTTGTCTCACTATCTTATCCCACTTTCCTGGCACCTTTTCATTGTATCAGCATCCTCCTCCTTCTAATAAATTTCTTTGCAAACTTTATAATCAGCTAAATACATAAACACATTATTATTATTGTTTATTTATATAGCACCATTAATTCCATAGTTCTGTACATTATTATATTAATCCCATGGTGCTCTGTACATTATTATATTAATTCCATAGTGCTGTACATTATTATATTAATCCCATGGTGCTTTGTACATTATTATATTAATTCCATAGTGCTGTACATTATTATATTAATCCCATGGTGCTCTGTACATTATTATATTAATTCCATGGTGCTGTACATTATTATATTAATTCCATGGTGCTCTGTACATTATTATATTAATCCCATGGTGCTCTGTACATTATTATATTAATTCCATGGTGCTCTGTACATTATTATATTAATTCCATGGTGCTGTACATTATTATATTAATCCCATGGTGCTCTGTACATTATTATATTAATTCCATGGTGCTGTACATTATTATATTACTTCCATGGTGCTCTGTACATTATTATATTAATCCCATGGTGCTGTACATTATTATATTAATCCCATGGTGCTCTGTACATTATTATATTAATTCCATGGTGCTGTACATTATTATATTAATTCCATGGTGCTCTGTACATTATTATATTAATCCCATGGTGCTCTGTACATTATTATATTAATTCCATGTGCTGTACATTATTATATTAATTCCATGGTGCTCTGTACATTATTATATTAATTCCATGGTGCTCTGTACATTATTATATTAATTCCATGGTGCTGTACATTATTATATTAATTCCATGTGCTGTACATTATTATATTAATTCCATGGTGCTCTGTACATTATTATATTAATTCCATGGTGCTCTGTACATTATTATATTAATCCCATGGTGCTCTGTACATTATTATATTACTCCCATGGTGCTCTGTACATTATTATATTACTTCCATGGTGCTCTGTACATTATTATATTAATTCCATAGTGCTATACATTATTATATTAATTCCATGGTGCTCTGTACATTATTATATTAATTCCATGGTGCTGTACATTATTATATTAATTCCATGGTGCTGTACATTATTATATTAATTCCATGGTGCTCTGTGCATTATTATATTAATTCCATGGTGCTTTACATTATTATATTAATTCCATGGTGCTGTACATTATTATATTAATCCCATGGTGCTCTGTGCATTATTATATTAATTCCATGGTGCTCTGTACATTATTATATTAATCCCATGGTGCTCTGTACATTATTATATTAATCCCATGGTGCTCTGTACATTATTATATTAATTCCATGGTGCTCTGTACATTATTATATTAATTCCATGGTGCTCTGTACATTATTATATTACTCCCATGGTGCTCTGTACATTATTATATTACTTCCATGGTGCTCTGTACATTATTATATTAATTCCATAGTGCTATACATTATTATATTAATTCCATGGTGCTGTACATTATTATATTAATTCCATGGTGCTCTGTACATTATTATATTAATTCCATGGTGCTCTGTACATTATTATATTAATCCCATGGTGCTCTGTACATTATTATATTACTCCCATGGTGCTCTGTACATTATTATATTACTTCCATGGTGCTCTGTACATTATTATATTAATTCCATAGTGCTATACATTATTATATTAATTCCATGGTGCTGTACATTATTATATTAATTCCATGGTGCTGTACATTATTATATTAATTCCATGGTGCTCTGTGCATTATTATATTAATTCCATGGTGCTTTACATTATTATATTAATTCCATGGTGCTGTACATTATTATATTAATCCCATGGTGCTCTGTACATTATTATATTAATCCCATGGTGCTCTGTACATTATTATATTAATCCCATGGTGCTCTGTACATTATTATATTACTTCCATGGTGCTCTGTACATTATTATATTAATTCCATGGTGCTCTGTACATTATTATATTAATCCCATGGTGCTCTGTACATTATTATATTACTCCCATGGTGCTCTGTACATTATTATATTACTTCCATGGTGCTCTGTACATTATTATATTAATTCCATGGTGCTGTACATTATTATATTAATTCCATGGTGCTGTACATTATTATATTAATTCCATGGTGCTCTGTACATTATTATATTAATTCCATGGTGCTCTGTACATTATTATATTAATTCCATGGTGTTCTGTACATTATTATATTAATCCCATGGTGCTCTGTACATTATTATATTAATTCCATGGTGCTCTGTACATTATTATATTAATCCCATGGTGCTCTGTACATTATTATATTAATCCCATGGTGCTCTGTACATTATTATATTAATTCCATGGTGCTCTGTACATTATTATATTAATTCCATGGTGCTGTACATTATTATATTAATCCCATGGTGCTCTGTACATTATTATATTAATTCCATGGTGCTGTACATTATTATATTAATTCCATGGTGCTGTACATTATTATATTAATTCCATGGTGCTGTACATTATTATATTAATTCCATGGTCCTGTACATTATTATATTAATCCCATGGTGCTCTGTACATTATTATATTAATTCCATGGTGCTCTGTACATTATTATATTAATTCCATGGTGCTGTACATTATTATATTAATTCCATGGTGCTCTGTACATTATTATATTAATTCCATGGTGCTTTACATTTGAGGATTTACATACGGTACACAAGACATAGAAAACAGATAATACTAGCAGTGATCACTGGCACAGTGGGATAGAGGGCCCTGCCCGCAAGGGCTTACAATCTATGAGGGAAGAGGGATAGAGACAGAAGGTGGGGGTAGAGGCTGTACAGATGGTGGTGTGGTGACAGTAGTGTTATTGGAGGCTGTACAGATGGCGGTGTGGTGACAGTAGTGTTATTGGAGGCTATACAGATGGCGGTGTGGTGACAGTAGTGTTATTGGAGGCTGTACAGATGGCGGTGTGGTGACAGTAGTGTTATTGGAGGCTGTACAGATGGCGGTGTGGTGACAGTAGTGTTATTGGGGGTTGTACAGATGGCGGTGACAGTAGTGTTATTGGAGGCTGTACAGATGGTGGTGTGGTGACAGTAATGTTATTGGAGGTTGTAGGCCTTCCTGAATAGGTGAGTCTTCAGGACCTTCTTGAAGCTTGTGACTGTGGGGGTCAGTCTTATGTGTCTTGGTAATGAAGTTCCAGAGTATGGGGGATGCACGGGAGAAGTCTTGGAGACGATTGTGTGAAGAGCGGATAAGAGCAGAGTGGAGTAGGAGATCTTTGGAGAATCGGAGGTTACGTGCGGGCAGGTGGCAGGAGATTAGGTCGGAGATATATGGAGAGGACAGGTTGTGGATGGCTTTGTATGTCAGTGTTAGTAATTTGAACTCTATTCGCTGGTCGATGGGTAGCCAGTGAAGGGATTGGCAGAGGGGAGCGGCCGATGAAGAACGAGGGGAGAGGTGTATTAGGCGAGCAGCACAGTTTAAGGTGGACTGGAGGGGGGGTGAGAGTGTTAGCTGGGAGGCCATGGAGAAGGGTGTTACAGTAGTCTAGGCGGGAGATTATGAGGGCATGGACTAGCATCTTTGTAGTTTCAGGGGTGAGGAAGGAGCGGATTTGATGGATGTTCTTGAGTTGGAGGCGGCAGCAGGTGTTTAGGGTTTGAATATGCGGCTTGAAGGATAGGTCAGAGTCTAAGGTTATCCCAAGGCATCGGTCTTGTGGGACTGGGGTGAGAGTGGTTCCATTAACTATGATAGATGGGTCAGGTAAGGGGTCATGTGAGATGGGGCAAAGATGATGAACTCCGTTTTCTCCATGTTGAATTTCAGAAAGTGGGGGCAGAGAAAGGAGGCTACGGCTGATAGACATTCTAGGACTCTGGACAACAGGGAGGTAATGTCTGGTCCAGAGAGATATATTTGGGTGTTGTCAGCATAGCAATGGTAATGGAAGCCATGGGATTCTATGAGTTGGCCAAGACCGAGGGTGTAGATGGAGAACAGGAGGGGTCCTAGGACGGAGCCTTGGGGGACACCTACAGAAAGAGGGCGTGGCGGGGAGGTGGTGTGCGAGTGGGAGACGCTGATTGTATTGCATTTTGCAGCGCTGCTATTCTATCCATTCAGATGTGCCAATAATCTCCTGATAGAACTCGGGCTTGTTGGGTTAACGGGTTGGTCCTTGATCTCAGCAGTGTCTCCAACTGTTATCGAGACCCAAACTGGGTGCAATATTCTGATTGTCAAGTGGCACCAAATTATTTGTAATCCATATATATATATATA
>CAMRHE010000990.1:0-155000 GCA_947044405.1 Leptodactylus fallax | reverse complement strand
GCCTCGCTGTAGTGACCGGCACAGACCAGAGGCCTCGCTGTAACGTCTAGACTGATATATGAGCCTGGCCGCCGCCGCATTCAGAATAGATTGTAGAGGGGAGAGTTTAGTAAGGAGAAGGGCGATTAGTAAGGAGTTACAGTAGTCAAGGCGAGAGTGAATCAGGGCAACAATAAGTGTCTTTAGTGTATCTGTGATAAGGAAAGGGCAGATTCTGGAGATGTTTTTGAGGTGGAGATGACAAGAGCGTGTGAGTGATTGGATATGGGGGGTGAAGGAAAGGTCTGAGACAGACATAACCCCGAGGCAGCGGCCATACTGCCTAGGAGTTATGGTAAGGCCGGAGACTGCAATGGAGATATCAGGGACAGATCTATTAGATGGTGGAAACAGCAGACATATGGTAGATAATATCATTAGTGTAGTAGCACCCCACTATCCCCCATGTCCCTCCAGTGTACCCCCACATTACTAACAAGTACCCCACTATCCCCCATGTCCCTCCAGTGTACCCCCACATTACTAACAAGTACCCCCCCATCCCCCATGTCCCTCCAGTGTACCCCCACATTACTAACAAGTTCCCTCCAATCCCCCATGTCCCTCCAGTGTACCCCCACATTACTAACAAGTTCCCTCCTATCCCCCATGTCCCTCCTGTGTACCCCCACATTACTAACAAGTACCCCCCATCTCCCTTCAGTGTACCCCCACATTACTAACAAGTACCCCCCATCTCCCATGTCCCTCCAGTGTACCCCCACATTACTAACAAGTACCCCCTATCCCCCATGTCCCTCCAGTGTACCCCAACATTATTAATAAGTACCCCCCCTATCCCCCATGTCCCTCCAGGTTACCCCCACATTACTAACAAGTACCCCACTATCCCCCATGTCCCTCCAGTGCACCCCCACATTACTAACAAGTTCCCTCCTATCCCCCATGTCCCTCCAGTGTACCCCCACATTACTAACAAGTACCCCCCATCTCCCATGTCCCTCCAGTGTACCCCCACATTACTAACAAGTACCCCCTATCCCCCATGTCCCTCCAGTGTACCCCCACATTACTAACAAGTTCCCTCCAATCCCCCATGTCCCTCCAGTGTACCCCCACATTACTAACAAGTTCCCTCCTATCCCCCATGTCCCTCCAGTGTACCCCCACATTACTAACAAGTACCCCCTATCCCCCATGTCCCTCCAGTGTACCCCCACATTACTAACAAGTTCCCTCCAATCCCCCATGTCCCTCCAGTGTACCCCCACATTACTAACAAGTTCCCTCCTATCCCCCATGTCCCTCCTGTGTACCCCCACATTACTAACAAGTACCCCCCATCTCCCTTCAGTGTACCCCCACATTACTAACAAGTACCCCCCATATCCCTTCAGTGTACCCCCACATTACTAACAAGTACCCCCCATCTCTTCAGTGTACCCCCACATTACTAACAAGTACCCCCCCATCTCCCATGTCCCTCCAGTGTACCCCCACATTACTAACAAGTACCCCCTATCCCCCATGTCCCTCCAGTGTACCCCAACATTATTAATAAGTACCCCCCTATCCCTCCAGTGTACCCCCACATTACTAACAAGTACCCCACTATCCCCCATGTCCCTCCAGTGTACCCCCACATTACTAACAAGTACCCCCTATCCCCCATGTCCCTCCAGTGTACCCCAACATTATTAATAAGTACCCCCCTATCCCCCATGTCCCTCCAGTGTACCCCCACTTTACTAACAAGTACCCCCTATCCCCCATGTCCCTCCAGTGTACCCCCACATTACTAACAAGTTCCCTCCAATCCCCCATGTCCCTCCAGTGTACCCCCACATTACTAACAAGTACCCCCCTATACCCCATGTCCCTCCAGTGTACCCCCACATTACTAACAAGTACCCCCCTATACCCCATGTCCCTCCAGTGTACCCCAACATTATTAATAAGTACCCCCCCTATCCCCCATGTCCCTCCAGGTTACCCCCACATTACTAACAAGTACCCCACTATCCCCCATGTCCCTCCAGTGCACCCCCACATTACTAACAAGTTCCCTCCTATCCCCCATGTCCCTCCAGTGTACCCCCACATTACTAACAAGTACCCCCCCATCTCCCATGTCCCTCCAGTGTACCCCCACATTACTAACAAGTACCCCCTATCCCCCATGTCCCTCCAGTGTACCCCCACATTACTAACAAGTTCCCTCCAATCCCCCATGTCCCTCCAGTGTACCCCCACATTACTAACAAGTTCCCTCCTATCCCCCATGTCCCTCCAGTGTACCCCCACATTACTAACAAGTACCCCCTATCCCCCATGTCCCTCCAGTGTACCCCCACATTACTAACAAGTTCCCTCCAATCCCCCATGTCCCTCCAGTGTACCCCCACATTACTAACAAGTTCCCTCCTATCCCCCATGTCCCTCCTGTGTACCCCCACATTACTAACAAGTACCCCCCATCTCCCTTCAGTGTACCCCCACATTACTAACAAGTACCCCCCATATCCCTTCAGTGTACCCCCACATTACTAACAAGTACCCCCCATCTCTTCAGTGTACCCCCACATTACTAACAAGTACCCCCCCATCTCCCATGTCCCTCCAGTGTACCCCCACATTACTAACAAGTACCCCCTATCCCCCATGTCCCTCCAGTGTACCCCAACATTATTAATAAGTACCCCCCTATCCCTCCAGTGTACCCCCACATTACTAACAAGTACCCCACTATCCCCCATGTCCCTCCAGTGTACCCCCACATTACTAACAAGTACCCCCTATCCCCCATGTCCCTCCAGTGTACCCCAACATTATTAATAAGTACCCCCCTATCCCCCATGTCCCTCCAGTGTACCCCCACTTTACTAACAAGTACCCCCTATCCCCCATGTCCCTCCAGTGTACCCCCACATTACTAACAAGTTCCCTCCAATCCCCCATGTCCCTCCAGTGTACCCCCACATTACTAACAAGTACCCCCCTTTACCCCATGTCCCTCCAGTGTACCCCCACATTACTAACAAGTACCCCCCTATACCCCATGTCCCTCCAGTGTACCCCCACACTGTTACTCTTCCCCTTGAACCTTAAAGGGGTTGCCCAGTCACAACAACAGTTGTTTTATACTTTGGCTTTCTCCGGTGGTCTGAAATCACTGAAATGGATGGAGATCAGACATTACATTCAGAGGGGGGTGCAAAATACCCAAATTCTTATGACCCCCGTGCATGATACCCACGGGGAGGGGGTAACTTGTGCTAACCAGATAGCTCTTATAAGTCTAACCCCGCAATGCTAACAATTATTCCACCAATATCCATATATCTCCTGCGCAGCCCTCACAAGCAGTCTCCATCTCTCTAGTGCACCCCATAGTGTTACTAAGCGCTCCACAGCTCAGAGCGCCCCAAACAAGTTTCCCACATCCCCCCCATGTGTCTTTTAAGGCAGAAGCCAACATGGCGGAAACACCACAGGAAAAACCGCGGCGTTTTACAGTCCCTGTACAGTGTATAGGATTGTAGCGAATCCCATCCACACATTGTAGAAAAACACCCGCTGTGTATTTGGAAATTGCAGCAAGTCAATTATTCCTATGGAAACGCCGGCGGATCCCCTATAAGTATAACTGAGGCAGAAAAGCCACAGAGGAAAACTGTGAAAAGCGCTGCAGGAAAATCACTATGTGTATCCAAAGAGGTTTCTCCCGCAGGGCTTTTTAGCTGTGGCCTGATATGTGGGGCCTTAATCTAAAGCAAAATATCCATCGCCCATGGAGGAGTTTCTGTACGCCTCGTACGCAAACCTAACACAGATATGAAAGATTCCTCCATTCTTCATGAGTCTCCCGGGCACATGATGGTGACATCATCACAGGTCCTTCATCCAGCACTTCTCCTTTCCTGAGCTCCGCCCCTCATGATGGTGACATCATCACAGGTCCTTCATCCAGCACTTCTCCTCTCCTGAGCTCCGCCCCTCATGTACTGGTCACATGATGGTGACATCATCACAGGTCCTTCAGCTCTTGCAGTGTAGCAGATACAGAGCAGGTCCTGGTCGGTAGTCACTGCTGTTGTGTTGTTCTCTCTGTTATCAGCCATTATCACAGGCTATAGATATATATATATATATACTGTATATACAGCAGGGGCTCGCTGGCTGCTCTCAGGACACGTTCACACCTGGGGATTTAGGAGAAAACTCCCGCTATAAGGTAAGATGACATCAGGGCTGCGACTAGAATGGACTTGCTCCTGGCAGCTCCTCCCTCCAGCAACTCCAATCTATTCCCCTCACTACAGGAGAAGCCGGAGAGGAGTCTCTATAGGGAGGATCCATAACTGGCCAAGAGGGACATTATATATATATATATATATATGTGATTAGCAATAGGAATGGAGGAAACACATATATACATATAGCACTCATAAATTATATGTATGTATATATATATATATGTTTATAATAATAATAATAATAGTCCTTTAATAGTCCCACAATGGGGAAATTCAGTGTGTTACAGCAGCAAAGATAAGCAGATACAAATAGAACATGTACGGGAATGTTCCAAGGTGAGAGGCATTACATTAATAGCAGACAGACAGATAGGACGTAGCAGAGGGGGGGGATATAACAGGCAGAGAGATATTTCAGTTCTCTGTATGTAATGATCTCCGCTTAGGTCGGTGTTGGTTGTACAGCCTAACCGCGGTGGGGAGGAAAGACTTCCGATAGCGCTCCTTCTCACACCTAGGGTGGAGCAGTCGGTCACTGACAGTACTGCCCAGCGCTATCACAGTCTCATGCATGGGATGGGACTTCTTCTTCTGCATGGAGCTCACCACAGACAGTATCCTTCTGTCACCCACCACCTGCACTGGGTCCAGTGGGCTCCCCAGGACAGAGCTGGCCCTTCTAATCAGCTTGTCAAGTTTATTCCTATCCCTGGTTGATATACTGCTCCCCCAGCAGGCCACTCCAAAGAAGATGGCTGATGCCACTACCGAGTTGAAGAAAGTTCTAATAAGTGCCCCCCGGATTCCAAAGGCTCTCAGCTTCCTAAGCAGGTAGAGCCTGCTGTGGCCCTTCCTGTACAGGGCCTCCATATGATCTGCCCAGTCCAGCTTATTATTAAGGAGCAAACCCAGTTACTTATAGGTGTTCACAATCTCGATGCCCGTCCCCAGGATGTCCACTGGATTTGGAGGGCATCTGCCTTTACGGAAGTCCACCACCATCTCCTTGGTCTTCCCCGCGTTAATCTTCAGGTGGTTCCGGTGGCACCAGTCCACAAAATCCCGGTTCAGTTCTCTGTACTCCCTGTCATCATCATCTGTGATGAGACCCACTATTGCAGAGTCGTCAGACTACTTCTGTAGGTAGCAGCTGGATGAGTTGCACCTAAAATCTGCAGTGTACAGTGTGAAGAGGAAAGGGGCGAGAACCGTACCCTGAGGTGCCCCCCGTATTACAGATCACGGTACCTGACACACAGTCTCGGGCTCTCACGTATTGAGGTAGATTTGTGAGGTAGTCTAGGATCCAGTTGGAGAGGTGGTGGTCCACTCCAGCAAGGCCCAGCTTGTCCCTCAATAACCTGGGCTGTATGGTGTTAAAAGCACTGGAGAAGTCAAAGAACATTATTCTTACTGTGTTCCCTGGTTTCTCCAGGTGAGACAGAGCCCTGTGCAGAAGATGGATGATGGCATCATCTACCCCAATGCCCGGCCGATAAGCAAACTGGAGGGGGTCCATAGCGGGGCTCCCCCCACACGCGGAGAAATAAAAAAACAAACCCCCCCCACCCCCCCCCCACCCCGGAATCCCCACCCCCCCCACTCCCCCCCCCCCGCCCCCCCCGAGGGTGTTTTTTTTCTCCACCACCCCCCCCACAAAATTTCCCTCATTACACCCCCTTTTCCCCCCCCCCCCCTCTTTTTTTACATTTTTTTATTTTTACCACACAGCTGGCCCCCACAAGTCTTAATTAGCCTTGCACTGAGTTATATAAATTATTCATATATATATATAATTTATGTGTGACATATGTATATATAATTTGCACCAGACCAGTTCTGAGACATCGCGCAAATATGGTCTGAACATGGCGGTGACGCGTTTTTTATATCTCGCGCCACTTTTTTGTTGTAAGTGATAATGGAAATCTATGGCAATTCATAAATGACAAAGATCTTAGATTCTAACATATCGCTGTGTGCCTGATTTATGTGCATATAGTTACTATAGGTAGGTACATGGTCTGGGTGTACTCTGTAGTTACTATAGGTAGGTTCATGGTCTGGGTGTACTCTGTAGTTACTATAGGTAGGTTCATGGTCTGGGTGTACTCTGTAGTTACTATAGGTAGGTGCATGGTCTGGGTGTATTCTGTAGTTACTATAGGTAGGTACATGGTCTGGGTGTACTCTGTAGTTACTATAGGTAGGTTCATGGTCTCGGTGTACTCTGTAGTTACTATAGGTAGGTTCATGGTCTCTGTGTACTCTGTAGTTACTATAGGTAGGTACATGGTCTCGGTGTACTCTGTAGTTACTATAGGTAGGTTCATGGTCTGGGTGTATTCTGTAGTTACTATAGGTAGGTTCATGGTCTCGGTGTACTCTGTAGTTACTATAGGTAGGTTCATGGTCTGGGTGTACTCTGTAGTTACTATAGGTAGGTTCATGGTCTGGGTGTACTCTGTAGTTACTATAGGTAGGTGCATGGTCTGGGTGTATTCTGTAGTTACTATAGGTAGGTTCCTGGTCTGGGTGTATTCTGTAGTTACTATAGGTAGGTTCATGGTCTGGGTGTACTCTGTAGTTACTATAGGTAGGTTCCTGGTCTGGGTGTACTCTGTAGTTACTATAGGCAGGTTCATGGTCTGGGTGTATTCTGTAGTTACTATAGGTAGGTACATGGTCTCGGTGTACTCTGTAGTTACTATAGGTAGGTTCATGGTCTGGGTGTATTCTGTAGTTACTATAGGTAGGTACATGGTCTGGGTGTATTCTGTAGTTACTATAGGTAGGTACATGGTCTCGGTGTATTCTGTAGTTACTATAGGTAGGTACATGGTCTGGGTGTATTCTGTAGTTACTATAGGTAGGTGCATGGTCTGGGTGTCCTCTGTAGTTACTATAGGTAGGTTCATGGTCTGGGTGTACTCTGTAGTTACTATAGGTAGGTTCATGGTCTCATTGTCCTCTGTAGTTACTATAGGTAGGTTCATGGTCTGGGTGTACTCTGTAGTTACTATAGGTAGGCTCATGGTCTCGGTGTACTCTGTAGTTACTATAGGTAGGTACATGGTCTGGGTGTACTCTGTAGTTACTATAGGTAGGTTCATGGTCTGGGTGTACTCTGTAGTTACTATAGGTAGGTTCATGGTCTCGGTGTACTCTGTAGTTACTATAGGTAGGTTCATGGTCTCGGTGTACTCTGTAGTTACTATAGGTAGGTTCATGGTCTGGGTGTACTCTGTAGTTACTATAGGTAGGGTCATGGTCTGGGTGTACTCTGTAGTTACTATAGGTAGGTGCATGGTCTCGGTGTACTCTGTAGTTACTACAGGTAGGTTCATGGTCTCGGTGTACTCTGTAGTTACTACAGGTAGGTGCATGGTCTCGGTGTACTCTGTAGTTACTATAGGTAGGTACATGGTCTGGGTGTATTCTGTAGTTACTATAGGTAGGTACATGGTCTCGGTATATTCTGTAGTTACTATAGGTAGGTGCATGGTCTGGGTGTACTCTGTAGTTACTATAGGTAGGTTCATGGTCTGGGTGTACTCTGTAGTTACTATAGGTAGGTACATGGTCTCTTTGTACTCTGTAGTTACTATAGGTAGGTACATGGTCTGGGTGTACTCTGTAGTTACTATAGGTAGGTTCATGGTCTCGGTGTACTCTGTAGTTACTATAGGTAGGTACATGGTCTGGGTGTACTCTGTAGTTACTATAGGTAGGTACATGGTCTGGGTGTACTCTGTAGTTACTATAGGTAGGTACATGGTCTGGGTGTACTCTGTAGTTACTATAGGTAGGTACATGGTCTCGGTGTATTCTGTAGTTACTATAGGTAGGTTCATGGTCTCGGTGTATTCTGTAGTTACTATAGGTAGGTTCATGGTCTGGGTGTACTCTGTAGTTACTATAGGTAGGTTCATGGTCTGGGTGTATTCTGTAGTTACTATAGGTAGGTACATGGTCTGGGTGTATTCTGTAGTTACTATAGGTAGGTGCATGGTCTCGGTATATTCTGTAGTTACTATAGGTAGGTGCATGGTCTGGGTGTACTCTGTAGTTACTATAGGTAGGTACATGGTCTCGGTGTATTATGTAGTTACTATAGGTAGGTACATGGTCTGGGTGTACTCTGTAGTTACTATAGGTAGGTTCATGGTCTCGGTGTACTCTGTAGTTACTATAGGTAGGTTCATGGTCTGGGTGTACTCTGTAGTTACTATAGGTAGGTACATGGTCTGGGTGTACTCTGTAGTTACTATAGGTAGGTAGATGGTATGGGTGTATTCTGTAGTTACTATAGGTAGGTACATGGTCTCGGTGTATTCTGTAGTTACTATAGGTAGGTTCATGGTCTTGGTGTATTCTGTAGTTACTATAGGTAGGTTCATGGTCTGGGTGTATTCTGTAGTTACTATAGGTAGGTACATGGTCTGGGTGTACTCTGTAGTTACTATAGGTAGGTTCATGGTCTGGGTGTACTCTGTAGTTACTATAGGTGGTGTTTTTTGGTGGTCATGGTCTGGGTGTATTCTGTAGTTACTATAGGTAGGTTCATGGTCTCGGTGTACTCTGTAGTTACTATAGGTAGGTTCATGGTCTGGGTGTATTCTGTAGTTACTATAGGTAGGTTCATGGTCTGGGTGTACTCTGTAGTTACTATAGGTAGGTTCATGGTCTGGGTGTACTCTGTAGTTACTATAGGTAGGTACATGGTCTGGGTGTATTCTGTAGTTACTATAGGTAGGTTCATGGTCTCGGTGTATTCTGTAGTTACTATAGGTAGGTACATGGTCTGGGTGTACTCTGTAGTTACTATAGGTAGGTACATGGTCTGGGTGTATTCTGTAGTTACTATAGGTAGGTTCATGGTCTCGGTGTATTCTGTAGTTACCATAGGTAGGTTCCTGGTCTGGGTGTACTCTGTAGTTACTATAGGCAGGTTCATGGTCTGGGTGTATTCTGTAGTTACTATAGGTAGGTACATGGTCTCGGTGTACTCTGTAGTTACTATAGGTAGGTACATGGTCTGGGTGTATTCTGTAGTTACTATAGGTAGGTACATGGTCTCGGTGTACTCTGTAGTTACTATAGGTAGGTACATGGTCTCGGTGTACTCTGTAGTTACTATAGGTAGGTACATGGTCTCGGTGTACTCTAGTTACTATAGGTAGGTTCATGGTCTGGGTGTATTCTGTAGTTACTATAGGTAGGTACATGGTCTGGGTGTATTCTGTAGTTACTATAGGTAGGTACATGGTCTGGGTGTATTCTGTAGTTACTATAGGTAGGTGCATGGTCTGGGTGTCCTCTGTAGTTACTATAGGTAGGTTCATGGTCTGGGTGTACTCTGTAGTTACTATAGGTAGGTTCATGGTCTGGGTGTATTCTGTAGTTACTATAGGTAGGTTCATGGTCTGGGTGTACTCTGTAGTTACTATAGGTAGGGTCATGGTCTCGGTGTACTCTGTAGTTACTATAGGTAGGTTCATGGTCTGGGTGTACTCTGTAGTTACTATAGGTAGGCTCATGGTCTCGGTGTACTCTGTAGTTACTATAGGTAGGTACATGGTCTGGGTGTACTCTGTAGTTACTATAGGTAGGTTCATGGTCTGGGTGTACTCTGTAGTTACTATAGGTAGGTTCATGGTCTCGGTGTACTCTGTAGTTACTATAGGTAGGTTCATGGTCTCGGTGTACTCTGTAGTTACTATAGGTAGGTTCATGGTCTGGGTGTACTCTGTAGTTACTATAGGTAGGGTCATGGTCTGGGTGTACTCTGTAGTTACTATAGGTAGGTGCATGGTCTGGGTGTACTCTGTAGTTACTACAGGTAGGTTCATGGTCTCGGTGTACTCTGTAGTTACTACAGGTAGGTGCATGGTCTCGGTGTACTCTGTAGTTACTATAGGTAGGTACATGGTCTGGGTGTATTCTGTAGTTACTATAGGTAGGTACATGGTCTCGCTGTACTCTGTAGTTACTATAGGTAGGTTCATGGTCTCGGTGTATTCTGTAGTTACTATAGGTAGGTACATGGTCTGGGTGTATTCTGTAGTTACTATAGGTAGGTTCATGGTCTGGGTGTATTCTGTAGTTACTATAGGTAGGTACATGGTCTGGGTGTACTCTGTAGTTACTATAGGTAGGTTCATGGTCTCGGTGTACTCTGTAGTTACTATAGGTAGGTTCATGGTCTCGGTGTACTCTGTAGTTACTATAGGTAGGTTCATGGTCTGGGTGTACTCTGTAGTTACTATAGGTAGGGTCATGGTCTGGGTGTACTCTGTAGTTACTATAGGTAGGTGCATGGTCTGGGTGTACTCTGTAGTTACTACAGGTAGGTTCATGGTCTCGGTGTACTCTGTAGTTACTACAGGTAGGTGCATGGTCTCGGTGTACTCTGTAGTTACTATAGATAGGTTTATGGTCTGGGTGTATTCTGTAGTTACTATAGGTAGGTTCATGGTCTCGGTATATTCTGTAGTTACTATAGGTAGGTGCATGGTCTGGGTGTACTCTGTAGTTACTATAGGTAGGTTCATGGTCTGGGTGTACTCTGTAGTTACTATAGGTAGGTACATGGTCTCTTTGTACTCTGTAGTTACTATAGGTAGGTACATGGTCTGGGTGTACTCTGTAGTTACTATAGGTAGGTTCATGGTCTCGGTGTACTCTGTAGTTACTATAGGTAGGTACATGGTCTGGGTGTACTCTGTAGTTACTATAGGTAGGTACATGGTCTGGGTGTACTCTGTAGTTACTATAGGTAGGTACATGGTCTGGGTGTACTCTGTAGTTACTATAGGTAGGTACATGGTCTGGGTGTATTCTGTAGTTACTATAGGTAGGTGCATGGTCTCGGTATATTCTGTAGTTACTATAGGTAGGTGCATGGTCTGGGTGTACTCTGTAGTTACTATAGGTAGGTACATGGTCTCGGTGTATTATGTAGTTACTATAGGTAGGTACATGGTCTGGGTGTACTCTGTAGTTACTATAGGTAGGTTCATGGTCTCGGTGTACTCTGTAGTTACTATAGGTAGGTTCATGGTCTCGGTGTACTCTGTAGTTACTATAGGTAGGTTCATGGTCTGGGTGTACTCTGTAGTTACTATAGGTAGGTTCATGGTCTCTGTACTCTGTAGTTACTATAGGTAGGTTCATGGTCTGGGTGTATTCTGTAGTTACTATAGGTAGGTTCATGGTCTGGGTGTATTCTGTAGTTACTATAGGTAGGTGCATGGTCTGGGTGTATTCTGTAGTTACTATAGGTAGGTTCATGGTCTGGGTGTACTCTGTAGTTACTATAGGTAGGGACATGGTCTGGGTGTATTCTGTAGTTACTATAGGTAGGTACATGTTCTGGGTGTATTCTGTAGTTACTATAGGTAGGTTCATGGTCTGGGTGTATTCTGTAGTTACTATAGGTAGGTTCATGGTCTGGGTATATTCTGTAGTTACTATAGATAGGTACATGGTCTGGGTGTACTCTAGTTACTATAGGTAGGTTCATGGTCTGGGTGTACTCTGTAGTTACTATAGGTAGGTACATGGTCTGGGTGTACTCTGTAGTTACTATAGGTAGGTACATGGTCTCGGTGTACTCTGTAGTTACTATAGGTAGGTTCATGGTCTGGGTGTACTCTGTAGTTACTATAGGCAGGTGCATGGTCTGGGTGTATTCTGTAGTTACTATAGGTAGGTTCATGGTCTCGGTGTACTCTGTAGTTACTATAGGTAGGTTCATGGTCTGGGTGTACTCTGTAGTTACTATAGGCAGGTGCATGGTCTGGGTGTATTCTGTAGTTACTATAGGTAGGTTCATGGTCTCGGTGTACTCTGTAGTTACTATAGGTAGGTTCATGTCTGGGTGTACTCTGTAGTTACTATAGGCAGGTGCATGGTCTGGGTGTATTCTGTAGTTACTATAGGTAGGTTCCTGGTCCCCGGGTTTTCTTTTGTTTTTCTTTGGGTGGTTTTTTGGTTTCGGTGTACTCTGTAGTTACTATAGGTAGTATATGGAAATCGCAGCATGTCAATTCTACCTACAGAAACACCGGAAGCTTCCGTATGTGTATAATTGAAACAGAAAGTCCACAGAGGAAATCTGCAGCTCTTTTGCTGAGGGACGCTACGTAGGCCCTTAGCCTGGACCACAGTCATGTCAAGCTTGTGATTAACCCCTTCTTGGGTATTCAGCAATTCAATCACTTAGATGGAATCACTGATTGCAGGAGGTCTGGGGAGTCCTTGGTGAATACATTGGGGGTCAAGTTATATTAATGAATATGCGGGCAGAACACAGACAGCCTGCTATGCAAATAAAGTATAGCAGCCCTAATGTACCTTAGGGCTGCACCTGCTATACAGAAAGATTATAGTGACATTAACATTTGTTAGAGTTGCTAACTCATGGACTAGAAAGGGTTAATTGCAGTCATAACTTGACCACAACTAAACCTAAGTGCAGGGTTAGTCACGGTCAAGGGTTTACACTTGGTCAAGAAACACAGACAAGTTATGTCTTGGATTCGCCCCTTCTAATGCAGGGACTCCTCCTGCTCTGAAGGAGTCCCTACATTGTGGGTAACCTCTTTATACAGCAATGAGGGTCAGTTTGGTGCCAGCAATCATTGCAGGGTTGGAAAGTGTTTATGCATACAGCTCACACCCTGGATAAGAAAGGGTGATGCATTAGGCTGTGGGGGCCATTCTATTTATAATGCAGGAGGAGTGGGAATACATTTAGCATAGGGGCACAGGAGGGCACTACTGTATGTTATACCTCCAGCGTCTCTGTGCTATGTAACCAGAACCACGTGATTTACACTGCCCCACAACCCTGCCTACACACAAGCAGCCCCCCTCCCCCAGGACCCCCACAACCACCTCCTCCACACATGCAGGGACTCCACACACACTGGAAATGCGACACTCCCCTGGGAACCCTCCACCAACACACAGATGGCAACCCTCCCCCCCCCCCCCCAAGAACCTGACCCCCTCCCCCAACAACACACAGACGCAGGAGTGTAACTACCAGAGTATCAGCAGTAGCCGCTGCCACAGGGCCCAGGACATTTTTTTTTTTTTTAATAGGCTGTTACCTTCTGGAGTAACCCCAGCAGGTAACGGGCCCTATTTACTTACCAATCCCCGCTCCTGCTCATGGCCGCCTGCGCTTCCCATTCTGCGTAAGTGGAGGTGACTGTGAGCAGGAGCGGTAAGTGAGGCCGAGGGCCAAAACCCACAAACACTGCTATCATTATACTCTGGGATCATTTCAGACCCCAGAGTATAATGATTGGAGGGCCAGGGGAGGTGAGGGAACATAAAAACAACGTTACTTACCTCTCACACGCTCCGAAGGCTTTGGGCCTGTTTGGTGACGTTACGTGGGTCGGGCCTGTGTCATTGTGCATCGCGACGCCGGCCCAACTCACGCGAGATCTGGTCCAACATTGAAAATGGCGAAAGTAGCAGGGCGTGCGCCAGAGCCAGGAAGAGGTAAGTGACATTGTTTTATTTTTTTTGTGTTCCTATCCTCCCCTGGTCTGAAATGATACCAGAGTATAATAATTGTTTATGGGTGGTCCACAATGGGGCATAATACTGGGTGCAGGGGCCGCTATGGGGCATTATACTGGGTGCAGGGGCCGCTATGAGGCATTATACTGGGTGCAGGGGCCGCTATGGGGCATTATACTGGGTGCAGGGGCCGCTATGGGGCATTATACTGGGTGCAGGGGCCGCTATGGGGCATTATACTGGGTGCAGGGGCCGCTATGGGGCATTATACTGGGTGCAGGGGCCGCTATGGGGCATTATACTGGGTGCAGGGGCCGCTATGGGGCATTATACTGGGTGCAGGGGCCGCTATGGGGCATTATACTGGGTGCAGGGGCCGCTATGGGGCATTATACTGGGTGCAGGGGCCGCTATGGGGCATTATACTGGGTGCAGGGGCCGCTATGGGGCATTATACTGGGTGCAGGGGCCGCTATGGGGCATAATACTGGGTGCAGGGGCCGCTATGGGGCATAATACTGTGTGCTGGGGCCGCTATGGGGCATAATACTGTGTGCTGGGGCCGCTATGGGGCATAATACTGTATGCAGAAATGCGGTTTGTGCGGGGGGGGGGGGGGGGAGACCCCCATGTCAAATGTTTGCCTTGGGGCCCAGCCATTCCTAGTTATGCCACTGCACAGACAGCAGTCCCTAATCGATCTCCCATATGCACAGAGTCAGCAGCCTGCCCAGGGACCCCCACAGCCTACCCTCACACACAGGCAGCACCCCCAGAGACCCCCCATTTACATGAAGACAGCACCCCACACAGGCAGCAGCCTCTCAGGGACTCCCCTTCCCAAAGCACAAATGGCAGCCCCTAGGGACCAGAACCACACACACACAGACAAGCCCCCAGGACTGGACTCCCTAGCACACAGGCGGCAGCCTCCCGGGGTCCAGATCACAACAGCACACAGGCGGCAGCCCCCCAGGGACCGGACCCCCTCAGCATACAGGCGGCAGCCCCCCAGGGACCGGACCCCCTCAGCCCACAGGTGGCAGCCCCCCAGGGACCGGACCCCCTCAGCATACAGGCAGCAGCCCCCCAGGGACCGGACCCCCTCAGCATACAGGCGGCAGCCCCCCAGGGACCGGACCCCTCAGCACACAGGCGGCAGCCCCCCAGGGACCGGACCCCTCAGCATACAGGCGGCAGCCCCCCAGGGACCGGACCCCTCAGCAAACAGGTGGCAGCCCCCCAGGGACCGGACCCCTCAGCACACAGGTGGCAGCGCCCTGAGACCCCCTCCAGAACCCCCTCTTACACACAAGCAATACCCCAGGGATCCCACACAGACATGCAGCAACCCCCCAGGGACCTGAAGCCCACAAGACCCTGCCCCCATTACATGCAAGCAGCACCCCAAGTACCCCTGCCCCCCTTTAAATGCCAGCAGCACCCCAAAGGACCCCTGCCCCTCCCCCCTTTAGATACCAGAAGTACACCAAGGACGCATGCTCCCATATTTAGATGCCAATGGCACCCCAGAGACCCATGTCTCCACACCCTTTAGTTGCCAGCAGCACACCAGGGACCCCTGCGCTCCTTCAGATGAGAGCAGCACCCAAAAGCCCCCTCTCCTGGCACCCCAGGAACTCCTATAGCACCCTAACCATCAAGCCAATCCCCCAGACTCTCCAGGATACAGTCCCATGTAAATACATCACTCCCTCCCCTCAGCCTCCTCCAACATGCAGTCCCATGCAAAACACTCCTATCCCTCCCCTTCCATCCTGCAGTCCCACAAACCAGTCCTCACAGCTTTCTGTTCTCCATCTACACGAGCTCCGCCCCTGTGTCCTCTATACAGCACAGAGACCCCGCCCCTTCCTGTGACATCATACCTACCGGGAGCAACTCCACTCTAGTCACGACCCTAGGGTAAAGGCTAAACAGTATGCTAAATCCTTGTGGGCTAAAGGACCTTTGATGACGTCATGACCATGTGATGAGACTTGGGTGGGCGGAGCTAGTCTGGATCGTACAGGACAGTGCGGTCTTACACAGTACAGGAAGCTGCATGGAAGGAACTACAGAAAGGTGAGGAAAGAAGAGACAGCTTGTGGGAACAAGAGGGGGAACTGGTGGCAGATGAAAGGGGAATTAAATTGGTGGCAGATCATGAAGGGGGATATTAAACTGGGAACAGATGGAGGGCGGACATCAAACTGGGGGTTGTAGTGGGCTGAAGGGGGAGAGGGGTGCTTTTTTAATGCATGGAACTGCATAAATTTTAGGGGGCTGACTAAAGAGAGGGTGAGATCTACATGGGACTGCATAAATTGGAGGGGGGCTGACTAAGGAGAGGGTGAGATCTACATGGGACTGCGTGTTGGATGGAGCTGAAGCAGGGAGAGAGGATGATGCTGTCTACATGCAGTCCCATGGTGAAGGTGGCTGAAGGGAGATGGGGTAATGTTTTTTACATGGGACTGCATGATGGGAGGCGACTGAAAGGAAAGAGTGAAGCTGTACATGCGTAGTGTGCAGGGATGTGGTAATTACATTGCAGTATATAAGTGTATAGGCAGGTGAAAGGTATGTATGGATGTGGTGTACAAGGGACGCTAGGCTCACGCTTGGGGACCCGAAAAACGGAAACCCAATCCACTTAAAAAGCAGAAACTCTTCCTTGCTGGACTTTTGTCTCCACATTTTTCAAGCAGAATGGGAGACGGAATCCCCAGATGGGATGCAAGCGCAGATATAGATATCTGTATCTATATATATTACTTTTATGTTGGTAAAACTATAGGCTTACTAAAATGCTGAAGGAAATGCTCATATTTATAGGAAAAGATGGGGAGTTTCTAGGGGCGTGAAGGAGGTGTGTCCAGGGGCGTGGCTTCATGTCAGAGAATTCAACTATTGTCCCTCTTTGCATCCTTGAAAAGTTGGGAGGTCTGTACACACGTTCTGTAATATAACTCCCTCAGAGAGTCTTCTCTCATTTATTACTAGGCACCTCCTCATAAACAAGGAGCACCTGATACATCATAACTTGTGTAGATTTACTTCAAAGTGATGACATCACTGCATCTCCAATACTTAATGGAAGGGTAAAAAAGTTCCACCTCCTCATGACATCATCACAGGTCCTTCATCCAACACTTCTCTCCTGAGCTCCGCCCCTCATGTACTGGTGACATGATGGTGACATCATCACAGGTCCTTCATCCAACACTTCTCCTCTTCTGAGCTCCGCCCCTCATGCACTGGTCACATGATGGTGACATCATCACAGGTCCTTCCAGCACTTCTCTCCTGAGCTCCGCCCCTCATGTACTGGTGACATGATGGTGACATCATCACAGGTCCTTCAGCTCTTGCAGTGTAGCAGATACAGAGCAGGTCCTGGTCGGCAGTCACTGCTGTTGTGTTGTTCTCTCTGTTATCAGCCATTATCACAGGCTATAGATATATATATATATACTGTATATACAGCAGGGGCTCGCTGGCTGCTCTCAGGACACGTTCACACCTGGGGATTTAGGAGAAAACTCCCGCTATAAGGTAAGATGACATCAGTATATAATATAATACCCCCTCAGTGACCCCCATATAATATAATATCCCCTCAGTGACCCCCATATAATATAATGCCCCCTCAGTATCCCCCATATAATATAATACCCCCTCAGTAGCCCCCATATAATATAATACCCCCTCAGTAGCCCCCATATAATATAATACCCTCTCAGTAGCCCCCATATAATATAATACCCCCTCAGTGACCCCCATATAATATAATACCCCCTCAGTAGCCCCCATATAATATAATACCCTCTCAGTAGCCCCCATATAATATAATACCCCCTCAGTGACCCCCATATCATATATTAACCCCCTTCTGGTCCATCACACAATACTAAACATATAACATAATCTTCCTGGCCTCGCCCGTTCCCATGGAGCTTCCTGCAGGCTCTGGCACTGCCTCTGGTTCGGGGCTCATCGCTCCTCCTGCCTCAGACATCACTAGACGAGCCCTGATGGTGGAGCCTGGAGATGATCGCTCTGTGCCCACCATTGTATTCAGCTCTATCTGCTTCCTGAGGACATAGAGTTACACTGGGGATAGTGGGAGAACACCTGAAATGTGGCCTGCCCTGCTGAATCCAGGAAGGCTGAGAGGGGCCCCTGCTGCCATAGGGCCCGGTGTAGGGGCACCATTTATCCTATGGTTAAAGTGTCCCTGACTACAGACAGTAACAGGAGTCAGACTGGGGGCAGGGTCTGGTGCGGGCAGTGGTCTCTCAGAGAAAGTCACTAGTCACAAATCATCACCGACCTGCCTGTATGTCACACATCATGTGGCCCCTGTATGATTTCGGGCCCCTCCTCAGTACTAGATCCTCCTGCTCATCCAGTTTCCTCCTCTTCTCCTCCAGAACGCTCCTTCTCCTGAATGACCCACCAAGGATGGACAAGGACAGGAATGAGATCACCAGAAGAATATTAGACTTCACCTTGGAGATCATCTACCTGCTGAGCGGAGAGGTAAGTGTACTACATTTCTATCATCTCCACCAACATAGAAGGGATTCTTTACTGTAAGAGCAGTGAGACTATGGACTGTACCTATAACAAGGAGGCGTCCACTACATCTAGAGGAAAGAAGGTTTATACACAACATAGAAGGGATTCTTTACTGTAAGAGCGGTGAGACTATGGACTGTACCTATAACAAGGAGACGTCCACTACATCTAGGGGAAAGAAGGATTATACACAACATAGAAGGGATTCTTTACTGTAAGAGCAGTGAGACTATGGACTGTACCTATAACAAGGAGGCGGCCACTACATCTAGAGGAAAGAAGGTTTATACACAACATAGAAGGGATTCTTTACTGTAAGAGCAGTGAGACTATGGACTGTACCTATAACAAGGAGGCGTCCACTACATCTAGAGGAAAGAAGGTTTATACACAACATAGAAGGGATTCTTTACTGTAAGAGCAGTGACACTATGGACTGTACCTATAACAAGGAGGCGTCCACTACATCTAGAGGAAAGAAGGTTTATACACAACATAGAAGGGATTCTTTACTGTAAGAGCAGTGAGACTATGGACTGTACCTATAACAAGGAGGCGTCCACTACATCTAGAGGAAAGAAGGTTTATACACTACATAGAAGGGATTCTTTACTGTAAGAGCAGTGAGACTATGGACTGTACCTATAACAAGGAGGCGTCCACTACATCTAGGGGAAAGAAGGTTTATACACAACATAGAAGGGATTCTTTACTGTAAGAGCAGTGAGACTATGGATTCTAAGCCAGAGGAAGGTGTAAAGGCGAATTTTTTTTGTAAAAGTCCAGAAGTGTCTGGAGTGTAATAATATTCCAGGTTATAGTCAGTAGATTACTGGAGATCGGGGGATGATCCAGGGATTTATTCTGATTGTCAGATTTGGAGTCAGGAAGGATTTATACCCCTCATTGTCTCTCCATACACAGGAATACTCAGTAGTGAAGAAGACATCGGGGGACTGTGTGGCCCCCCAGCAGCCATCTCCAGGAGTCAGGAGGATGGAGCAGGAGCCGGGGCCCCATCACAGAGCCAGGAGGAGGATGGAGCAGGAGCCGGGGCCCCATCACAGAGCCAGGAGGAGGATGGAGCAGGAGCCGGGGCCCCATCACAGGGCCAGGAGGAGGATGGAGCAGGAGCCGGGGCCCCATCACAGAGCCAGGAGGAGGATGGAGCAGGAGCCGGGGCCCCATCACAGAGCCAGGAGGAGGATGGAGCAGGAGCCGGGGCCCCATCACAGAGCCAGGAGGAGGATGGAGCAGGAGCCGGGGCCCCATCACAGAGCCAGGAGGAGGATGGAGCAGGAGCCGGGGCCCCATCACAGAGCCTCCCCTCTCTCCCCTGATACATGAGCAGAAGATTCTAGAACTCACCAACAAGATGATTGAGCTGCTGACTGGAGAGGTGACACTGCTGGGAATGCTGGGAAATTCTCCAGTAACAGCACTGGAGGGGTCTGGGTGATGACTGTATCATTGTGTTGTCAGGTTCCTATAAGGTGTCAGGATGTCGCTGTCTATTTCTCCATGGAGGAGTGGGAGTATTTAGAAGGACACAAGGATCGGTACAAGGAGGTCATGATGGAGGATCACCGGCCCCCCCGGACATCACCAGGTAAGTATAGATTATATACTGTATATATACGGGCACGGGCTGACGCTGATATCTGTATTACAGCCTTAACCTGTCCCCGGGGTTGGACTTACTTGTACATCATAGTGTCAGGTGGGTATACAGAGTAGATCAGGGGCTGCGCCTGCTCCATATACGTTGGTCCTGGCTGGATTATACAGCGGACATTCGCCGGCACTTTCTGACATCGGGACTCGCTCTGATAATTTTACTCCTCGGATACCGCGGTCAGTTGTGACAGTGACGTCTTCTCTGTGCTCCGATAACCCACATCTGGCAATGTCTGAGGTAATAAGACATAAATGATACTAATATACTGCTATATACCCATCATCACTGCAGCCTTGTGTATAGTCCAGGCCCCTGATTACACAGCACTACAGACCCAACATGGCCACAGATGAAGGGACCAGACCCATCCAACACTGTGTATGTGCTAGTTACCTATGCCAAGTGCTGGGATATAATGGAGGACACTGATGGACAGGACTGGTCACCAGGGAACGAACTGTATTACACCAGGGGGCGACACTGCTTAGTGCAGGATAATGGGCTTATTACAGTATATTAGTAAGTTGCTCGCAGTGTTTCCAGCACATTGTTAAAGTGGCCAATCCCTTTAAATTTCTAAGATTTCTTAGGTGTTATTTCTGGTGTGGCCACTTATTGTACTGTGTGTGAATAAGAAAATATTAGTATATGAAACAGTGTATTCTACCCACGTGGAAGGGCTGGTAACCATAACAGTAATATCTCTGTATCTCCGGGCTATATCACTGATACATTATAAACTTCTCCAAAAACTGCCTGTGTGTTTCCAGCCTAATCGGAATTTCTCTACTTTGTGTTTTGAAAAATAAAATACTAATCATTAAATCTATTTCTAATCCTGACAGAAAATCCCAGTAAGATCTCTGAGGGGAACTTCATGTTATCAGTAAGTGATAAAGGAGAAGATGAAGATATGATGGAGCGCTGCTCAGGAGAAAACCTCATTACCCCTAATGTACATCCAGGACATCACAGTACAGATCCATCATATAATCCCCCGAATCATGAGGAACCTTCTGACCAATCACAGATTGTGACCACAAGTACCAGCCAGAAAGAGAGGAAAAGGTTTCAGTGTGGGGAATGTGGGAAAGAGTATACACACAGATCAAATCTCTCTAAACACAAAGTAATTCACACAGGAGAGAAGCCATATTCATGTTCTGAATGTGGGAAATGTTTTACTCAGAAAGGATATCTCGTTATACATGAGAGAATTCACACAGGAGAGAAGCCATATTCATGTTCAGAATGTGGGAAATGTTTTACAGATAAAAGATATCTTGTTATACATGAGAGAATTCACACAGGAGAGAAGCCGTATTCATGTTCAGAATGTGGGAAATGTTTTACAGATAAAGGATCTCTTGTTATACATGAGAGAATTCACACAGGAGAGAAGCCATATTCATGTTCAGAATGTGGGAAATGTTTTACTAAGAAAGCAAGTCTTGTTAAACATGAGAGACTTCATACAGGAGAGAAGCCATATTCATGTACAGAATGTGGGAAATGTTTTAAAGATGAACGATGTCGTGTAGTACATCAGAGAAATCACACAGGAGAGAAGCCATATTCATGTTCAGAATGTGGAAAATGTTTTGCAGATAAACGATATCTTATATTACATGAGAGAATTCACACAGGAAAGAAGCCATATTCATGTTCAGAATGTGGAAAATGTTTTACAGAGAGAGGACATCTTGTTATACATGAGAGAATTCACACAGGAGAGAAGCCATATTCATGTTCAGAATGTGGAAAATGTTTTACTCAGAAAGGAAATCTGATTCAACATCTGAAAATTCACACAGGAGAGAAGCCATATTCATGTTCAGAATGTGGGAAATGTTTTACAGATAAACGATATCTTATATTACATGAGAGAATTCACACAGGAAAGAAGCCATATTCATGTTCAGAATGTGGAAAATGTTTTACAGAGAGAGGACATCTTGTTATACATGAGAGAATTCACACAGGAGAGAAGCCATATTCATGTTCAGAATGTGGAAAATGTTTTACTCAGAAAGGAAATCTCGTTATACATCTGAAAATTCACACAGGAGAGAAGCCATATTGATGATCTACTGTTTGTGGCTTGGATCCATGAAGGAAAAGACTTGTGGGTATAAAGCAGAAGAGAAAAACTTTGATTATTACCAAAGCCATAAAGCATAATTGTCCCCTGTACCTCACTTCTCTTTACTGGATTCATACAGGACACTGTGTGCACTGCAAGATGTAATAGTAATGTGTCATAAGCCAGATTGCAGTGTTTAATACTCTTTGTGATGAAGTATGTATATATTATACTGTACAAATCGTGTGTCTAGATATGTTGTAACTGTTGTCTAAGTAGAGGGCAAAAGGCAATTAAAATCTCTACACACCTTTACTGGTGCTCTCCTCAATGTGAGAGATTCTTGTCCCTAACCCACTCATTGCCTCCCACTAAGCCAGCCAATTCACTTTGCTCTGTACTGATGAAGGACAACAATCCGGAAACAGCGCTGTATGCAGATAAGTGAAATTGGCTTGGCTAAAATCCCTTTTGCTGTCTCAAGGCTCGGTGAGTCAAAAGCAAATTGAGGATCTGTTACATCCAACAGAGGGCGCATGAGCTCCCCAGCTCCTTTCCCATAATGCCTTGTGATATGTTGTCTACATTGTCATAATGGGGTTTTTCTTCAATGTGTCAGTAGGTGTCATGATATGAGGCTCAGATATGGTTTTATGTTATTAATCTTCTCTCACATATTATGGTTCCTGTCTGTTATCAGCAATTTGGTTACAGGCCTGGGGGCTATGGTGCCCTTTGATCCCCAGAGAGCCGCTGGCACAGGCCTGTATCTGCATAAGATTGCAACCAATCACATCACAGACTTGTGTTGATAACTTTTATATATTATTTTCTTTCTGTTATTCCCATTTTTATTTTATGTACTGTGTTATGCTGCTTTTCACTTGTATCTGCTTGCTAATCGCTACTTGTATCCTCTGTATGTGTTAAGTGTCTAGTGCCGACCCGTTTAGGGGTTAATAAATATATAAAATTTAGAAGGCTCGTCTTGTGTATTATCCTCAGAGGCCCAACACACTCACTGGGAGTGGGTGTGAGGTAATTGAATCGATCGCAAGTGTGCCAGAAGCGGGTTCTGAGAGGACTAGATCCTTCACAGTAGGTATGTGCTAAGACTGTATACAGTCATTTATAATGCTCAACCCCACAAGCCAGGGGTACAGGTGGTCAAACAAGTCCCAGGTTCTTATTCAGTTGTGGTCAATCTAATTAGCAAGTCTGCGTGTGTGACTGGTGATTCAGATGTTGCGACTCTGGGTTGTCTGAAAGCGTTCTTGATCAAAGCTCTATATATTGATGAAAGAAAAATGATGGCTTCCCATATGGCAGGTTCCAGGAAGTGAGCAGAGCTGAGAATCCTTTAAGAAGTGATGAGATACATGAACTCTTTGTCAGATTCTTGGAATCACAGTGTAGCTTGGATATTGTCCCTTCCTTCTGTAGTCACCACTGCCAGACTTAAAAGCAGGTTTGTACGTTGTTCCCATTTTATTCTTCATCCTATGCACAGTAGTTGTGTCTCATCAGCATAAAGATGGTACCGGAGGCCAAATCTGGCGATGGTTTACCCAATAGAGGCTTGGTAGAGAGAGAAGAGGACGGGGCCTAGGACCGAGGAGGAACAAAACGAAGAGATAGCGGTGTCCCTGAGGCCAGTAGAGTGGAGAATAGTGAGGAGGAGTTGGTGGTCAACAGAGTCAAATGCTGCTGAGAGATCCAGAAGAATAAGTAGTGAAAAGTTCTCTTTAGATTTAGCCGTCAGGAGATCGTTGGGGACCTTTGTAGGGGCCGTTTCTGTAGAGTGCAGAGTGCGTGAAAACCTGATTGTAAGGGGTCAGAAGAGAGTTAGAGAGATAGCGGATCAGGCGGGAATAGACTGAGCGTTCCAGGAGTTCAGAGATGAAGGTGAGCTTAGAGACAGGTCGGGAGTTAGCAGCACTGGATGGGTCAGGGGAAGGTTTTTCAGTAGTGAGGATATGACACCATGTTTGAAGGAGAAGGGAAAGATTCCAGGAGAGAGAATGGGAGGTTAAACATTTTAGTAAGGTGAGTTGTAAGAGCAGGGGACAGAGACTGGAGGAGGTGTGTTAGAGGTGAACCTCCATCTTGTTTCTGTCATCCATTTTGTATTCTTTTATATATAAATGTATAAGTATGTTTTCCTGTGAGGACTAAAAGAGGCCCCTCCAAGGCGTATAGGAATGTGGTATGGAACGTTTATGTGTAAGTTGCTAATCCTTATCCTTGGAGGCCTCATTTTGAGAAGACCCAAGTCCACTTTCTATCCTCACCATCATAAGGGAAGTAACATAGAAACATTCTATTCCCTAGTAGCAGCAGACTTCAGAATGCTTAATAAACAATTCACTTCTTCATCCAAGCCAAATCTCAACCATCTTGAAAAATTGGCCATTAAATCCTTAATAGATAACAAATCAATTGTGATAAGAAGTGCGGACAAAGGGGGGGCTGTAGTTATACAAAATAGAACAGATTACATCAGGGAGGCAAAACGCATATTATCAGACCCCATATACTATGAAACATTAAAGACCGATCCTTCACCTGTATATTATACCAAATATCGGGAATTAGTAATACAAGCATATTCTAAAGGGGTACTCACAGATCAAGAAAAAAAATTTTCTGTTAGTTAATGAACACTCAACAGCACTTTTCTACCATCTTCCAAAGGTACATAAGGATTTAATCAATCCACCAGGGAGACCCATTATTTCTGGAATTAATGCCTTAACAAGGAACTTATCACAATATGTAGATTTACAATTACAAAAATACGTAGTCCAATTCCCTTCATATCTTAAAGACTCCACACACCTAATCACAGAACTACTAACTATACCATGGGAAATAGATTATATGTGGGCGACATTGGATGTTTCTTCCTTATATAGTAATATTCCTCATTCTAAAGGGTTGGAAATGATCAGTAAAACTCTCAATTTTGATCATACCATTCCTGAGGAACAAAAAATATTCATTTCCGATAGCATAAAATTTATTTTGGAACATAACATATTCACCTTCGAATCCCAATTATACTTACAAAAACGGGGCACAGCTATGGGAACGAGGTTCGCGCTCAGTTATGCTAACATTTTTATGGGGCGCTACGAAGAAATATTCATTCAGAGTCAGCATAATTGGAGTAAGAATATCATCTTATATAAAAGATATATAGATGATCTCCTTTTTATTTGGAAAGGAACTGAAGAAACCTTTTGAGAGTTCACCAACTATCTTAATAAAAACGATTGGGGAATTAATTTAAGTGGCGAATCCAATACAAACAAAATTAACTTTTTAGATCTGGAACTCATTGGGGACATAGAAGGTATACACACCCGCACCTATTTCAAACAAGTAGACTGCAACAGCCTACTAGACTATCGCAGCTCTCATTATAAAAAATGGAAAGATAATGTCCCCTTTGGACAATTTAAACGGATTCGCCGTAATTGTACAAATGACACAGATTTTAAAGACCAAAGCGGAATATTAACACAACGTTTTAAAGAAAAGAGGTATCCAAGTAAGATCATAGGAGCAGCTAGAGATAAGGCGCAGTCACTCACACAGTCAGAGTGTCTAGTGCCATCAAAACGGAAAACAAACACCAATTATAAACATAACTTTATTACAACATTCAACAATGCACACAGTGAAATCCGTGCCATTCTGAACAAACATTGGGAGGTATCACTTAATGATCCAATATTGAAAAGAAATATTCCATCAAAACCAGCATTAACATTTCGGAGGGCCAAGACCCTCAAAAATATATTAGCCCCAAGCAAACTTAGATCGGAAAATGAAAATCGTAATTTAAGATGTACTCAGCCGCAAAAGAAAGGTGTTTCGAAATGTTTTCACAAAAGATGCAAATGCTGCAACACTATTAATCATGAAGCAACTTCTATCAGTAGTTTCACCACTGGAGATACAATCCAAATCAATTATTCATTAGACTGCTCCTCGTCGTATGTAATTTATATTCTAGAATGCCCATGCGGATTACAATATGTTGGAAGAACCATTAGACCGCTTCGTGAAAGACTTAATAAACATAGGTCTAACATTCTTAATGGTTATTTGAATAACCATTAGAATAACTCCCATAGATCATATTCCATCACATGTCAATAACAGATTTTTTAAATTAAAAAGGAAAGAGATGTATTGGATATACAAATTTAATACACTAACACCTGGGGGTCTTAATGAAGCCCTAGAAAATATATGTGATTAAATGACATATCTTTTAACATTGAGATGTACAGTGGTGTCAGTGATGTATATGGGTGCATGAACATATATAATTTTTTTTTTTTTTTTTTTACACATGTTGATGCCACTGTTCACCTTAATATAATAGAGATTTGGACAATATTCTACTTTTTTATACAGAAACAATAGCATTGTTTTTAATGACATTTTAAGATATATTTATGTTTATATTTATTTATTTATCATATATTTGTTCAGTTAATCATTTATTATATGTATTTTCAAGTGGGATACCAATATTTTTATATGTTTATGGTATACACATTGGAGTTGATAAGTCGATCTATAGAAAAATTAGACATAGGTAGAAGGATAAGTCAACTAATACACAATCGAATCAATCACCGGGGTCAGGACAACACAACTCGGACCACCATCGGCGGAATGATTCCTCCGCCCCATGAATCTTTAATGTCCCCATGTCTTTAGTACATTATATAGAAAGGTTTCTAGCGAAACAGAGAAGCGTAGCGAACGCAACATAGAGCGCACGCGCAACATAACAATGAACACCTGCGAGATGCGGGTTTATGCTGAATGAATGGAATAACTTAATTCAGATATCCCATAAAAATTGAACGGACATTCGCAGCCCCTATGTGGTTGCGGGTCCGTCAAGCTTCTCTTGATTTTGTATGTATGACAATAGAAAGTCGCTTGTTAACACGGGGGTAGACTCCGATACATTCACGCATGCGCAGTATAATACCATCCCGCGGGTATCAAACACATATTCGGCGGGTTATTTCGCTGCGCATGCGCATTAAGTTAGTAGAGACGCTAACAGAACCCAACAGCCTCCGCTTACCAAGGAAATTCTGATTACCTTCCTATAATTACAACAGGTATGCAAATCATCTTGTGAAACGTTCATTTTAACTTTTAGCCACTTGTAATACGTGTCTTAAACAATATATTGTTGGTTTTATTAGCTGGCTTGGCCCCTCCTTGGAGGGTGTGGCCAGCACGCTAGAAGCCTTTTTAAAGCTGTAATGTTGTATGTCATGTACATGTCTGTCTCATTTACACTTGAAAAAGGAGTATATTTCTCCGAAACGCGTTGTGTGTTGAGCTAATAAAAGAAAGAAGATTTTAATGTTTGGAAAGCGCAGGATCTATTCCTCTATTTTTTTGGATCATTCTTTTTCTGCATCCTATACCATTTACAATCATTTTGAGAAGATACACCTGACATATGTATATGTCTTATCTTTTCTCTGAAATTTATAAGCATGTAACCAAAACCTATTACTCTTGTAATATCTTGGCATATTGCCATATTTTTGCTATAAAGGTTGATCACACCTTCACAATAAGCTACAACTCATTTGACACGCTACCTGTCTGTGCATATGATTTATCCGAGCTCGTCTGAATTACCTAATCAGAAACTCTACAACATATCTTGGGGTCCATTGTAATCCCTAACAGGTGTGACGGGATGGGGTCACTTGTGCAAGTAGTAGGGTATGAAGAAGAGAGAGTTGGGAGACGTCTTCTGTTACTGGATCAAAGGTTGAGAGTTCACAATGAGGAGCAAGAGAGGGAAAGAAGGAGGGAAGGAAGAGAATGATGGTGCCTGGAGATTGGGTTATCTCCTGACACATGTTGTCGATTTTGTCATTAAAGGGATTCTTTCATTGGGGAAACATATTTTTAACTGAAACAATGTTGGAATAACCTTTATAAAGGCTATTCTACTCCTACCTTACTTTTCTTCTTCTCGCCGCCGTTTGTCCGAAAAATTTTTTATTCTCATATATAAATTAAGCTCAGGGAGCACCGTGGGCATTTCCCCTGTGCTCCGAGCACCCCCACGTCATTGTCGGTAACCCGACTCCAGCGCTGCTTTTTCATGCCCCCTGCATCATCTTCTGTTCATCTTGCATCTGCTTCTTGCTCCGTCGGCCATTTTTCTGGAGTACACTAGTGTAAGAAACTAAACAAAAATGGCCACCGGAGCCACTTTGAGTTCAGGCAGAGCCGACAGAGCATGCTCCATTGGTCATTTTTGTTTAGTTTCTTACACCAATATACTTCAGAAATAACAGATATAACAGCCTCAGAGAGTCTTTATCACTCTCATTTATTACTAGGCACCTTCTCATAAATAAAGAGCACCTGATACTTCTTAACTTGTGTAGATTTACTTCAAAGTGATGACATCATTGAATGTTCTGTACTAAATACAAGGCAAAAAAACAAGATCCACCCCCTCATGACATCATCACAGGTCCATCATCCAGCACTTTTCTTCTCCTGAGCTCTGCCTCTCTTGTACTGGTGACATGATGGTGACATCATCACAGGTCCTTCAGCTCTTGCAGTGTAGCAGATACAGAGCAGGTCCTGGTCGGTAGTCACTGCTGTTGTGTTGTTCTCTCTGTTATCAGCCATTATCACAGGCTATAGATATATATATATATACTGTATATACAGCAGGGGCTCGCTGGCTGCTCTCAGGACACGTTCACACCTGGGGATTTAGGAGAAAACTCCCGCTATAAGGTAAGAGGATATCATTACATACAATATAATACCCCCTCAGTGACCCCCATTTTATATATAACCCTCTCAGTGACCCCAATATAATATAATATCCCCTTAGTAGCCCCCATATATATATATACATATATATATACATTTCTATCATCTACACCAACATAGAAGGGATTCTTTACTGTAAGAGCAGTGAGACTATGGACTGTACCTATAACAAGGAGGCGTCCACTACATCTAGAGGAAAGAAGGATTATACACAACATAGAAGGGATTCTTTATTGTAAGAGCAGTGAGACTATGGACTGTACCTATAACAAGGAGGCATCCACTACATCTAGAGGAAAGAAGGATTATACACAGCATAGAAGGGATTCTTTACTGTAAGAGCAGTGAGACTATGGACTGTACCTATAACAAGGAGGCGTCCACTACATCTAGAGGAAAGAAGGTTTATACACAACATAGAAGGGATTCTTTACTGTAAGAGCAGTGAGACTATGGACTGTACCTATAACAAGGAGGCGTCCACTACATCTAGAGGAAAGAAGGATTATACACAACATAGAAGGGATTCTTTACTGTAAGAGCAGTGAGACTATGGACTGTACCTATAACAAGGAGGCGTCCACTACATCTAGAGGAAAGAAGGATTATACACAACATAGAAGGGATTCTTTACTGTAAGAGCAGTGACACTATGGACTGTACCTATAACATGGAGGCGTCCACTACATCTAGAGGAAAGAAGATTTATACATGTAACACCCCTTTTGCCACCCGCCTTGCCTGGGGTGTACGTGCTTGTTCTCACCTCTCTATAGCGCAGTGCCTCCACCCAAATCTTGCTTGAAGCTCTCCGGGAATGCAGGCAGTTGTAGTACTTCTGCCAGGGGCTGACTTGAGAAACCCCTGCCCGAGCTTAGTACACACTCCCCCCAATTTGAGGATGACACAAGTATGCAACCAGTTTACACAAAATACTAAAATTTAATATTAATGCAGAAATATAATAATACACAGAGTACATAATATATATAGTAATGTAAAAATGATGAATATATAATATACACAGAGTCCATAATAAATATTGTAATGTAATACAGGATGTATATATAATATTCCCAGAGTATATAATAAATATGTATATTTAATATACACAGAGCATATAATATATATAGTAATGTAAAAATGATGTATATATAATATACACAGAGTACATAAAAATAAAGATATGTAATACATGATGTATATATAATATGCACAGAGTATATAATAAATATAGTAATGTAATACAGGATTTATAAATAATATACAGAGTATATAATAAATATCATAATGTATTTAAGGATATATATATAATATACACAGAGTGTATAATAAATATAATAATGTAATACAAGATGTATATATTAATTGCACAGAATATATAATAAATATGGTAATTTAATACATGATGTATATATATATATATATGTATATATATATATAATATACTCAGAGTATATATTAAATATAGTAATGCAATATATGCTGCATATATAATATACACAGAGTGTTTAATAAATATAGTAATGTAATAAAATATACATATAAAATACACAGAGTATATAATAAATATAGCAATGTAATACATGATGTATATTTAATATACAGAGTCTATAATTTATATAGTAATGTAATAGAATATTTATATTTAAGACACACAGAGTGTATAATAAATATAGTCATGCAATAGATTATGAATATATAATATAGACCTAGTCTATAATAAATATAGAAATGTAATACACAGAGTATATAATAAATATTATAATGTAATACAGGATGTATATATAATATGCACAGAGTATATAATAAATATGTATATTTAATATACACAGAGCATATCATATATATAATAATGTAAAAATTATGTATATAAAATAAACACAGAGTACATAAAAATAAAGATATGCAATACATGATGTATATGTAATATTCCCAGAGTATATAATAAATAGGTATATTTATTATACAGAAAGCATATAATATATATAGTAATGTAAAAATGATGTATATATAATATACACAGAGTACATAAAAATAAAGATATGTAATACATGATATATATATAATATGCACAGAGTATATAATAAATATAGTAATGTAATACAGGTTTTATATATAATATACACAGAGTTTATAATAAATATAGTAATGTAATACTGGATATATATATATATATATATATAATATACACAGAGTATATAATAAAAATAAAGATATGTAATACATGATGTATATATAATATACACAGAGTATATAATAAATATAGTAATGTAATACTGGATATATATATAATATGCATAGAGTATATAATGAATATAGTAATGTAATACTGGATATATCTATAATATGCATAGAGTATATAATAAATATAGTAATGTAATACAAGTTGTTATATAATATACACAGAATATATAATAAAAATAAAAATGTAAAACATGCTGCATATATAAAATACACAGAGTCTACAATAAATATTGTAATGTAATACAGGATGGATATATAACACACAGAGAGTTTATGATAAATATACTAATATAATACTGGATGTATATATAATATGCATAGAGTATATAATAAATATAGTAATGTAATACAAGATGTTATATAATATACACAGAGTATATAATAAAAATAAAAATGTAATACATGCTGCATATATAAAATACACAGAGTCTGCAATAAATATAGTAATGTCATACAGGTTTTATATATAATATACACAGAGTTTATAATAAATATAGTAATGTAATACTGTATATATATACAATATACACAGAGTATATAATAAATATAATGTAATAAATGATTTATATATATAATATACACAGACTGTTTAATAAATATAGTAACGTAATACAATATACATATAAAATACACAGAGTATATAATAAATATAGTAACGCAATAGATGATGAATATACAATATATACAGAGTAGACAATAAATATAGCAATGTAATACATGATGTATATTTAATATACAGAGTCTATAATTTATATAGTAATGTAATAGAATATCTATATTTAAGACACACAGAGTATAATAAATATAGTCATGCAATAGATTATTAATATATAATATAGACATAGTCTATAATAAATATAGAAATGTAATACATGATGTATATTTGATATACACAGAGTACATAATAAATATTGTAATGTAATACAGGATGTATATATAATATGCACAGAGTATATAATAAATATGTATATTTAATATACACAGAGCATATAATATATATATAGTAATGTAAAAATGATGTATATAAAATATACAGAGTACATAAAAATAAAGATGTGCAATACATGATGTATTTATAATATTCACAGAGTATATAATAAATATGTATATTTTAATATACACAGAGCATATAATATATATAGTAATGTAAAAATGATGTATATATAATATACACAGAGTACATAAAAGTAAAGATATGTAATACATGATGTATATATAATATGCACAGAGTATATAATAAATATAGTAATGTAATAAAAGTTTTATATATAATATACACAGAGTTTATAATAAATATAGTAATGTAATACTGGATATATATATAAATATAATATACACAGAGTATATAATAAATATAATGTAATAAATGATTTATATATTATATACACAGAGTGTTTAATAAATATAGTAACGTTATACAATATACATATAAAATACACAGAGTATATAATAAATATAGTAATGCAATAGATGATGAATATATAATATACACAGAGTACATAATAAATATAGCAATGTAATACATGATGTATATTTAATATACAGAGTCTATAATTTATATAGTAATGTAATAGAATATTTATATTTAAGACACACAGAATATAATAAAGTCATGCAATAGATTATGAATATATAATATAGACATAGTCTATAATAAATATAGAAATGTAATACATGATGTATATTTGATATACTCAGAGAACATAATAAATATTGTAATGTAATACAGTATGTATATATAATATGCACAGAGTATATAATAAATATGTATATTTAATATACACAGAGCATATAATATATATATAGTAATGTAAAAATGATGTATATAAAATATACACACAGTACATAAAAATAAAGATATGCATTACATGATGTATATATAATATTCCCAGAGTATATAATAAATATGTATATTTAATATGCACAGAGCATATAATATATATAGTAATGTAAAAATGATGTATATATAATATACAGAGAGTACATAAAAATAAAGATATGTAATACATGGTGTACATATAATATGCACAGAGTATATAATAAATATAGTAATGTAATACAGGATGTATAAATAATATACAGAGTATATAATAAATATCATAATGTAATTAAGGATATATATATAATATACACAGAGTGTATAATAAATATAGTAATGTAATATAAGATGTATATATTATTTGCACAGAATATATAATAAATATGGTATTGTAATACATGATGTATATATATATATATATATACAATTTACACAGAGTATATAAGAAATATAGTATTGCAATATAGGCTGCATATATAATATACACAGAGTATATAATAAATATAGTAATGCAATAGATGATGAATATATAATATACACAGAGTACATAATAAATATAGCAATGTAATACATGATGTATATTTGATATACACAGAGTACATAATATATAAAGTAAAGTAAAAATGATGTATATATAATATACACAGAGTACATAATAAATATTGTAATGTAATACAGGATGTATATATAATATGCACAGAGTTAATAATAAATAGGTATATTTAATATACACCGAGCATATAATATATATATATATAGTAATGTAAAAATGATGTATATAAAATATACACAGAGTACATAAAAATAAAGATGTGCAATACATGATGTATTTATAATATTCACAGAGTATATAATAAATATGTATATTTTAATATACACAGAGCATATAATATATATAGTAATGTAAAAATGATGTATATATAATATACACAGAGTACATAAAAGTAAAGATATGTAATACATGATGTATATATAATATGCACAGAGTATATAATAAATATAGTAATGTAATAAAAGTTTTATATATAATATACACAGAGTTTATAATAAATATAGTAATGTAATACTGGATATATATATAAATATAATATACACAGAGTATATAATAAATATAATGTAATAAATGATTTATATATTATATACACAGAGTGTTTAATAAATATAGTAACGTAATACAATATACATATAAAATACAGAGTATATAATAAATATAGTAACGCAATAGATGATGAATATATAATATACACAGAGTACATAATAAATATAGCAATGTAATACATGATGTATATTTAATATACAGAGTCTATAATTTATATAGTAATGTAATAGAATATTTATATTTAAGACACACAGAGTATAATAAATAAAGTCATGCAATAGATTATGAATATATAATATAGACATAGTCTATAATAAATATAGAAATGTAATACATGATGTATATTTGATATACACAGAGTACATAATATATATATTAATGTAAAAATGATATATATATAATATACACAGAGTACATAATAAATATTGTAATGTAATATAGGATGTATATATAATATTCCCACAGTATATAATAAATATGTATATTTAATATACACAGAGCATTCAATATATATAGTAATGTAAAAATTATGTATATATAATATACACAGAGTACATAAAAATAAAGATATGTAATACATGATGTATATATAATATGCACAGAGTATATAATAAATATAATAATGTAATACAGGATGTATAAATAATATACAGAGTATATAATAAATATAATGTAATTCAGGATGTATATACAATATACATACAATGTATAATTAATATAGTAATGTAATACAAGATGTATATATTATTTGCACAGAATATATAATAAATATGGTAATGTAATACATGATGTGTATATATATATATATATATATATATATATATAGATAGATAAAATATACACAGAGTATATAATAAATATAGTAATGCAATATATGCTGCATATATAATATACACAGAGTATATAATAAATATAGTAATGTAATACAGGATGTATATATAATATACACAGAGTATATAATAAAAATAAAAATGTAATACATGCTGCATATATAAAATACACATAGTCTACAATAAATATAGTAATGTAATACAGGTTTTATATATAATATACACAGAGTTTATAATAAATATAGTAATGTAATACTGGATACATATATATAATATACACAGTATATAATTAACATAATGTAATAAATGATTTATATATATAATATACACAGAGTGTTTAATAAATATAGTAACATAATACAATATACATATAAAATACACAGAGTATATAATAAATATAGTAATGCAATAGATGATGAATATATAATATACACAGAGTACATAATAAATATAGCAATGTAATACATGATGTATATTTAATATACAGAGTCTATAATTTATATAGTAATGTAATAGAATATCTATATTTAAGACACACAGAGTATAATAAATATAGTCATGCAATAGATTATTAAGATATAATATAGACATAGTCTATAATAAATATAGAAATGTAATACATGATGTATATTTGATATACACAGAGTACATAATAAATATTGTAGTGTAATACAGTATGTATATATAATATGCACAGAGTATATAATAAATATGTATATTTAATATACACAGAGCATATAATATATATATAGTAATGTAAAAATGATGTCTAAAAAATATACACTCAGTACATAAAAATAAAGATATGCAATACATGATGTATATATAATATTCCCAGAGTATATAATAAATATGTATATTTAATATGCACAGAGCATATAATATATATAGTAATGTAAAAATGATGTATATATAATATACACAGAGTACATAAAAGTAAAGATATGTAATACATGATGTATATATAATATGCACAGAGTATATAATAAATATAGTAATGTAATAAAGGTTTTATATATAATATACACAGAGTTTATGATAAATATAGTAATGTAATACTGGATATATATATATATATATATATAATATACACAGAGTATATAATAAAAATAAAGATATGTAATACATGATGTATACATAATATACACAGAGTATATAATAAATATAGTAATGTAATACTGGATATATATATAATATGCATAGAGTATATAATGAATATAGTAATGTAATACTGGATATATATATAATATGCATAGAGTATATAATAAATATAGTAATGTAATACAAGTTGTTATATAATATACACAGAATATATGATAAAAATAAAAATGTAAAGCATGCTGCATATATAAAATACACAGTCTACAATAAATATTGTAATGTAATACAGGATGGATATATAACACACAGAGAGTTTATGATAAATATAGTAATGTAATACTGGATGTATATATAATATGCAGAGTATATAATAAATATAGTAATGTAATACAAGATGATATATAATATACACAGAGTATATAATAAAAATAAAAATGTAATACATGCTGCATATATAAAATACAAAGAGTCTGCAATAAATTTAGTAATGTCATACAGGTTTTATATATAAGAAACAGAGTTTATAATAAATATAGTAATGTAATAATATATATATACAATATACACAGAGTATATAATAAATATAATATAATAAATGATTTATATATATATAATATACACAGAGTGTTTAATAAATATAGTAACGTAATACAATATACATATAAAATACACAGAGTATATAATAAATATAGTAACACAATAGATGATGAATATATAATATACACAGAGTACATAATAAATATAGCAATGTAATACATGATGTATATTTAATATACAGAGTCTATAATTTATATAGTAATGTAATAGAATATTTATATTTAAGACACACAGAGTATAATAAATAAAGTCATGCAATAGATTATAATATATAATATAGACATAGTCTATAATAAATACAGAAATGTAATACATGATGTATATTTGATATACACAGAGTACATAATATATATAGTAATGTAAAAATGATGTATATATAATATACACAGAGTACATAATAACTATTATAATGTAATACAGGATGTATATATAATATGCACAGAGTATATAATAAATATGTATATTTTATATACACAGAGCATATAATATATGTATATATATATATTAGTGTAAAAATGATGTATATAAAATATACACACAGTACATAAAAATAAAGATATGCAATTCATGATGTATATATAATATTCCCAGAGTATATCATAAATATGTATATTTAATATACACAGAGCATATAATATATATAGTAATGTAAAAATGATGTATATATAATATACACAGAGTACATAAGAATAAAGATATGTAATACATGATGTATATATATAATATGCACAGAGTACATAATAAATATAGTAACGCTATAGATGATGAATATATAATATATACAGAGTACATAATAAATATAGAAATGTAATACACAGAGTATATAATAAATATTGTAATGTAATACAGGATGCATATATAATATGCACAGAGTATATAATAAATATGTACTGTATATTTAATATACACAGAGCATATAATATATATATAATAATGTAAAAATTATGTATATAAAATATACACAGAGTACATAAAAATAAAGATATGCAATACATGATGTATATATAATATTCCCAGAGTATATAATAAATAGGTATATTTAAGATGCACAGAGCATTTAATATATATAGTAATGTAAAAATGATGTATATATAATATACAAAGAGTACATAAAAATAAAGATATGTAATACATGATGTATATATAATATGCACAGAGTATATAATAAATATAGTAATGTAATACTTGATGTATAAATAATATACAGAGTATATAATAAATATCATAATGTAATTAAGGATATATATATAATATACACAGAGTGTATAATAAATATAGTAATGTAATACAAGATGTATATATTATTTGCACAGAATATATAATAAATATGGTATTGTAATACATGATGTGTGTGTATATATATATATATATATATATATATATATATAATATACACAGAGTATATAATAAATATAGTATTGCAATATAGGCTGCATATATAATATACACAGAGTGTTTAATAAATATAGTAACGTAGTACAAAATACATATAACATACGCAGAGTATATAATAAATATAGTAACGCAATAGATGATGAATATATAATATACACAGAGTACATAATAAATATAGCAATGTAATACATGATGTATATTTGATATACACAGAGTACATAATATATAAAGTACTGTAAAAATGATGTATATATAATATACACAGAGTACATAATAAATATTGTAATGTAATACAGGATGTATATATAATATGCACAGAGTATATAATAAATATGTATATTTAATATACACAGAGCATATAATATATATATATAGTAATGTAAAATGATGTATATAAAATATACACAGAGTACATAAAAATAAAGATATGCAATACATGATGTATATATAATATTCCCAGAGTATATAATAAATATGTATATTTAATATACACAGAGCACATAATATATATAGTAATGTAAAAATGATTTGTATATAATATACACAGAGTACATAAAAATAAAGATATGTAATACATGATGTATATATAATATGCAAAGAGTATATAATAAATATAGTAATGTAATACAGGATGTATAAATAGTATACAGAGTATATAATAAATATCATAATGTAATTCAGGATATATATATAATATACACAGAGTGTATAATAAATATAGTAATGTAATACAAGATGTATATATTATTTGCACAGAATATATAATAAATATGGTATTGTAATACATGATGTGTATATATATATATATATATATATATATATATATATATATTATACACAGAGTATATAAGAAATATAGTATTGCAATATATGCTGCATATATAATATACACAGAGTGTTTAAAAATATAGTAATGCAATACAATATACATATAAAATACACAGAGTATATAATAAATATAGTAACGCAATAGATGATGAATATATAATATACACAGAGTACATAATAAATATAGCAATGTAATACATGATGTATATTTAATATACAGAGTCTATAATTTATATATTAATGTAATAGATTATTTATATTTAAGACACACAGAGTGTATAATAAATATAGTCATGCAAAAGATTATGAATATATAATATAGACATAGTCTATAATAAATATAGAAATGTAATACATGATGTATATTTGATATACACAGAGTACATAATATATATAGTAATATAAAAATAATGTATATATAATATACACAGAGTACATAATAAATATTGTAATGTAATACAGGATGTATATATAATATGCACAAAGTATATAATAAATATATATATTTAATATACAAAGAGTATATAATATATAGTAATGTAAAAATGATGTATATAAAATATACACATAGTACATAAAAATAAAGATATGCAATACATGATGTATATATAGTATTCCCAGAGTATATAATAAATATGTATATTTAATATTCACAGAGCATATAATATATATAGTAATGAAAAAAATGATGTATATATAATATACACAGAGTACATAAAAATAAAGATATGTAATACATGATGTATATATAATATGCACAGAGTATATAATAAATATAGTAATGTAATACAGGATGTATAAATAATATACAGAGTATATAATAAATATAATGTAATTCAGGATGTATATATAATATACACAGAGTATATAATAAATATAGTAATGTAATACAAAATGTATATATTATTTGCACAGAATATATAATAAATATGGTAATGTAATACATGATGTGTGTATATATATATATATATATATATATATATATAATATACACAGAGTATATAATAAATATAGTAATGCAATATATGCTGCATATATAATATACACAGAGTGTTTAATAAATATAGTAACAGAATACAATATACATATAAAATACACAGAGTATATAATAAATATAGAAACGCAATAGATGATGAATATATAATACACACAGAGTACATAATAAATATAGCAATGTAATACATGATGTATATTTAATATACAGAGTCTATAATTTATATAGTAATGTAATAGAATATTTATGTTTAAGACACACAGTGTATAATAAATATAGTCATGCAATAGATTATGAATATATAATATAGACATAGTCTATAATAAATAAAGAAATGTAATACATGATGTATATTTGATATACACAGAGTACATAATATATATAGTAATGTAAAAATGATGAATATATAATATACACAGAGTATAGTATATTGTAATGTAATACATGATGTAGATATAATATGCACAGAGTATATAATAAATATAGTAATGTAATACAGGATTTATAAATAATATACAGAGTCTTTAATAAATATCATAATGTAATTCAGGATATATATATAATATACACAGAGTGTATAATAAATACAGTAATGTAATACAAGATGTATATATTATTTGCACAGAATATATAATAAATATGGTAATGTAATACATGATGTATACATATAATATACACAGAGTATATAATAAATATAGTAATGTGATATATGCTGCATATATATTATATACAGAGTATATTATAAATATAGTAATGTAATACAGGATGTATATATAATATGCATAGAGTATATAATAAATATAGTAATGTAATACAAGATGTTATATAATATACACAGAGTATATAATAAAAATAAAAATGTAATACATGCTGCATATATGAAATACACAGAGTCTACAATAAATATAGTAATGTAATACAGGTTTTATATATAATATACACAGAGTATATAATAAATATAGTAATGTAATACAGGTTTTATATATAATATACACAGAGTTTATAATAAATATAGTAATGTAATACTGGATATATATATAATATACACAGAGTATATAATAACTATAATGTAATAAATGATTTATATATATAATATACACAGAGTGTTTAATAATTATAGTAACATAATACAATATACATATAAAATACACAGAGTATATAATAAATATAGTAACGCAATAGATGATGAATATATAATTTACACAGAGTACATAATAAATATTGTAATGTAATACAGGATGTATATATAATATGCACAGAGTATATAATAAATATGTATATTTAATATACACAGAGCATATAATATATAGAGTAATGTAAAAATTATGTATATATAATATACACAGAGTACATAAAAGATATGTAATACATGATGTATATATAATATGCACAGAGTATATAATAAATATAGTAATGTAATACAGGTTTTATATATAATATACACAGAGTTTATAATAAATATAGTAATGTAATACAGGATGCATAAATAATATACAGAGTATATAATAAATATCATAATGTAATTCAGGATGTATATATAATATACACAGAGTGTATAATAAATATAGTAATGTAATAGAAGATGTATATATTATTTGCACAGAGTATATAATAAATATGGTAATGCAATATATGCTGCATATATAATATACACAGAGTATATAATAAATATAGTAATGTAATACAGGATCTATATATAAAATGCATAGAGTATATAATAAATATAGTATTGTAATACAAGATGTTATATAATATACACAGAGTATATAATAAATATAGTAATGCAATATATGCTGCATATATAATATACACAGAGTATATAATAAATATAGCAATGTAATACAAGATGTTATATAATATACACAGAGTATATAATAAAAATAATAATGTAATACAATATACATATAAAATACAGAGTATATAATAAATATAGTAACGCAATAGTTAATGAATATATAATATACACAGAGTACATAATAAATATAGCAATGTAATACATGATGTATATTTAATATAAACAGAGTCTATAATTTATATAGTAATATAATAGAATATGTATATTTAAGACACACAGAGTGTATAATAAATATAGTCATGTAATAGATTATGAATATATAATATAGACATAGTCTATAATAAATATAGAAATGTAATACATGATGTATATTTGATATACACAGAGTACATAATATATATAGTAATGTGAAAATGATGTATATATGATATACACACAGTGTATAATAAATATAGTAATGTAATACAGGATGTATATATAATATGCCTAGAGTAAATAATAAATATAGTAATGTAATATATGATGTATATATAATATACACAGAGTATATAATAAATATAGTAATGAAATAAATGATGCATATATAATATACACATACAATGTAAGAAATACAGGAATGTAATACATGATGTTTATTTAATACTCACAGAGTGTAAAATATATATAGTAATGTAATAAAAAATTTATATATAATAAATATAGTAATGTAATACTGGATGTTTATATAATATACACAGAGTGTATAATAGATATAATAATGTAATTCATGATGAATATATATTTTACACATTGTATGTAATAAATATAGTAATGTAAAAAATGATGTATATATAATATACAAAGAGTACATAAAAATATAGAAATGTAACAAATGATGAATATATAATATACACAGAGTATTAAATAAATAAAATGATGTATATATAATATACACAGAGTACATAATAAATATAGTAATGTAATACAGGATGTATATATAATATGCACAGAGTATAAAATAAATATGTATATTTAATATAAACAGAGCATATAATATATATAGTAATGAAAAAAATGATGTATACATAATATACACAGAGTACATAAAAATAAAGATATGTAATACATGATGTATATATAATATGCACAGAGTATATAATAAATATAGTAATGTAATACAGGATGTATAAATAATATACAGAGTATATAATAAATATAATGTAATTCAGGATGTATATATACTATACACAGAGTGTATAATAAATATAGTAATGTAATACAAGATGTATATATTATTTGCACAGAATATATAATAAATATGGTAATGTAATACATGATGTGTATATATATATATATTATACACAGAGTATATAATAAATATAGTAATGCAATATATGCTGCATATATAATATACACAGAGTGTTTAATAAATATAGTAACATAATACAATATACATATAAAATACACAGAGTATATAATATATATAGTAACGCAATAGATGATGAATATATAATACACACAGAGTACATAATAAATATAGCAATGTAATACATGATGTTTATTTAATACACACAGAGTATATAATATATATAGTAATGTAATAAAACATTTATATTTAATAAACACAGAGTATATAATAAATATAGTAATGTAATACTGGATGTTTATATAATATACACAGAGTGTATAATAAATATAATAATGTAATTCATGATGAATATATATTTTACACATTGTATGTAATAAATATAGTAATTTAAAAAATGTTCTATATATAATATACAAAGAGAACATAAAAATAAAGAAATGTAACAAATGATGAATATATAATATACCAGAGTATTTATTAAATATAGTAATATAATACATGATGTATATTTAATATATACACAGTAGATAATATATGTAATAGCGGAATACAAAATTTATAAATAATATACACAGAGTTTATAATAAATATTATAATGTAATACATGATGAATATATAATAAAAACAGTTTATAATAAATAATGTAAAAATTATGTATATATAATATACACAGAATACATAAAGATATAGATATGTAATACATAATGTATTTATAATATACAGAGTATATAATAAAAAAAGTAATGTAATACAGGATGTATATATAATAAGCACATAGTATATAATAAATATAGTAATACAATACATGCTGCATACATAAAATACACAGAGTCTACAATAAATATAGCAATGTAATTCATGGTACATGATACACAGAGTATATAATAAATCTAATAATATAATACATGTTGTATATATAAAATACACAAGAGTATATAATAAATATAGAAATGTAATACAGAATATATATATAATATGCACATAGTATATAATAAATATCGTAATACAATACATGCTGCATATATAAAATACACAGAGTCTACAATAAATATTGTAATGTAATACAGGTTTTACATATAATATACACAGAGCATATAATAAATATAGTCATGTAATACAGGATGGATATATAACACAGAGAGAGTTTATAATATATATAGTAATGTAATACTAGATGTATATATAATATACACAGAGTATATAATATATATGATGTAATAAATGATTTATATATAATATACACAGAGTGTTTAATAAATATAGTAATATAATACATGATGTATATTTAATATACAAAGAGTATATAATATATGTAGAAGTGTAATACAAAATTTATAAATAATATACACAGAGTGTATAATAAATATTGTAATGTAATATATAATGAATATATAAAAAAAACAGAGTTTATAATAAATAATGTAAAAATGATGTATATATAATATACACAGAATATATAAAGATATAGATATGTAATACATAATGTATTTATAGTATACACAGAGTATATAATAAAAATAGTAATGTAATACAGGATGTATATATAATATGGACAGAGTATAATATAAATATAGTAATGCAATACAGGATGTATAAATAATATACAGAGTATATAATAAATATCATAATGTAATTCAGGATGTATATATAATATACACAGAGTGTATAATAAATATTATAATTTAATACAAGATGTATATATTATTTGCACAGAATATATAATTATGGTAATGTAATACATGATGTATATAGATAATATACACAGAATATATAATAAATATAGTAATGTAATATATGCTGCATATATATTATACACAGAGTATATAATATATATATATATATATATATATATATATATATTATACACCCTATACATATACACCTATTATATTTATTACACCCCCATAAATATACAACTTTTATATTTATTACACCCTTGTACATATACAACTATTATATTTATTACACCACTATAGATATACACCTATTATATGAATTACACCCCAATATATATATACACCTAAAATATTTGTCACACCTTATATATTTATTACACCCCTATACATTTCTATCTGTTATATTTATTACACCTATTATATTTATTACAACACTTTACATACAGTATACACCAATTATATATATTACACCCCTATACTTATACACCTATTATATTTGTTATACCCCTATCCATAAACACCTATTATATTTATTACACCCCTATATATATATATACTTTTATTATATTTAATACATCCCTATACATATAGACCTATTATATTTATTACACCGCTATACATATACAACGATTATGTTTATTACACCTTTATATATACACCTATTATATTTATTACACCCCTATACCAATATACCTTCTATATTTATTCACCCATATACATATACACCTATTATATTTATTACACCCCTATACCTGTACACCTAATATATTTATTACACCCCTATACATATACTCCCATATACATATATTACATAGATTTCTTACATATATACTACATATATTTATTACACCCCTATACATATACACCTATTATATTTATTACACCCATATACATATACACCTAAAATATTTATTACACTTTTTGTATTCATTTTACCCATATACATATACACATACTATATTTATTACACCCCTATATATACACCTAAAATATTTATTACACTTAATATATTTATTTCACCCCTATACTATATACACTTTTTATATTTATGACACCCCTATACATATACACCTATTTTATTTATTACACCCCTATACATTTACATCTGTTATATTTTTTACACCTATTATATTTATTACACTTTACATACAGAATACATCTATTATATTTATTACATCCCTATACTTATACACCTATTATATTTATGACACCCCTATACATATACACCTATTATAATTTTTAAACCCCTTAACATATAATCTGTAATATTTATTACACCTATTATATTTATTATACAACTATACATATACACCTATTATATATTTTATAGCCCTATATATACAGCTAATATATTTATTACACCACTATACATATACACCTTTTATAAGAATTACAGCCCTATATATATACACCTATTATATTTATTACACCCTTCTACCAATATAACTTTTATATTTATTACACCTTTTCTATTTAATTCACCCATATACATATACACCTATTATATTTGTTACACCCCTATAGATATACCCCTATTATATTTATTACAGCCCTATACATATACACCTATTATATTTATTACACCCCCATAAATATAAAACTTTTATGTTTATTACACCCCTGTACATATACAACTATAATATTTATTACACCACTATACATATACACCTATTATATGAATTACACCCCTATATATATTCACCTAAAATATTTGTTACACCTTATATATTTATGAAACCCCTATACATATATACATATTATATTTATTACACCCCTATACATTTTTATCTGTTATATTTATTACACCTATTATATTTATTACAACACTTTACATACAATATACATCTATTATATTTATTACACCCCTATACTTATACATCTATTATATTTATTATACCCCTATCCATAAACACTTATTATATTTATTACACCTCTATATATATACACTTATTATATTTAATACATCCCTATACATATACACCTATTATATTTATTACACCACTATACATATACACCGGTTATGTTTATTACACCTTTATATATATACACCTATTATATTTATTACACCTTTATATATATACACCTATTATATTTATTACACCCCCATACATATACTCCTATTATATTCATTACACCCCTATACCAATATACCTTCTATATTTATTCACCCATATACATATACACCTATTATATTTATTACACCCCTATACCTGTACACCTAATATATTGATTACACCCCTATACATATACACATATTATATTAATTACACCCCTATACATATACTCCCATATACATATATTACATACATTTCTTACATATATACTACATATATTTATTACAACCCTATACATATATATACACCTTTTATATTTATTACACCCCTATACATATACACCTATTATATTTATTACACCCTTATACATATACACCTAAAATATTTATTACACCTTTTGTATTTATTTTACCTATATACATATACACATACTATATTTATTACACCCCTATACATATACACCTAAAATATTTATTACACTTAATATATTTATTTCACCCCTATACTATATACCCTTTTTATATTTATGACACCCCTATACATATAAACCTATTATATTTATTACACCCCTATACATTTATATCTGTTATATTTTTTACACCTATTATATTTATTACACTTTACATACAGTATACACCTATTATATTTATTACATCCCCATACTTATACACCTATTATATTTATTACACCCCTATACATATACACCTATTACAATTTTTACACCCCTTAACATATAATCTGTAATATTTATTACACCTATTATATTTATTATACAACTATACATATACACCTCTTATATATTTTATAGCCCTATATGTACAGCTATTATATATATTACACCACTATACATATACACCTTTTATAAGAATTACAGTCCTATATATATACACCTATTATATTTATTACACCTATTATACTTTTTTTACACCCCTATACAAATACACCTATTATATTTATTACACCCTTCTACCAATATAACTTTTATATTTATTACACCTTTTCTATTTAATTCACCCATATACATATATACCTATTATATTTATTACACCCCTATACATATACACCTAATATATTTATTACACCCCTATACATATACACCTATTATATTTATTAACCCCTATACCTATACACCTAATATATTTATTACACCCCTATACATATAAACATATTATATTTATTACACCCCATACATATACTCCTATATACATATATTACATAAATTTCTTACATATATACTACATATATTTATTACACCCCCATACATATATATACACCTTTTATATTTATTACACCCCTATACATATACACCTAATATATTTATTACACCCCTATAGATATACACCTATAATATTAATTACAGCCCTACACATATACACCTATTATATTTATTACACCCCCATAAATATACAACTTCTATATTTATTACACCCCTGTACATATACACATATTATATTTATTACACCCCTATACATATACACCTATTATATTTATTACACCTTTATATATATACACCTATTATATTTATTACACCCCCATACATATACTCCTATTATATTCATTACACCCCTATACCAATATACCTTCTATATTTATTCACCCATATACATATACACCTATTATATTTATTACACCCCTATACCTGTACACCTAATATATTGATTACACCCCTATACATATACACATATTATATTAATTACACCCCTATACATATACTCCCATATACATATATTACATACATTTCTTACATATATACTACATATATTTATTACAACCCTATACATATATATACACCTAAAATATTTATTACACCCCTATACATATACACCTATTATATTTATTACACCCTTATACATATACACCTAAAATATTTATTACACCTTTTGTATTTATTTTACCTATATACATATACACATACTATATTTATTACACCCCTATACATATACACCTAAAATATTTATTACACTTAATATATTTATTTCACCCCTATACTATATACACTTTTTATATTTATGACACCCCTATACATATAAACCTATTATATTTATTACACCCCTATACATTTATATCTGTTATATTTTTTACACCTATTATATTTATTACACTTTACATACAGTATACACCTATTATATTTATTACATCCCCATACTTATACACCTATTATATTTATTACACCCCTATACATATACACCTATTACAATTTTTACACCCCTTAACATATAATCTGTAATATTTATTACACCTATTATATTTATTATACAACTATACATATACACCTCTTATACATTTTATAGCCCTATATGTACAGCTATTATATATATTACACCACTATACATATACACCTTTTATAAGAATTACAGTCCTATATATATATACACCTATTATATTTATTACACCTATTATACTTTTTTTACACCCCTATACAAATACACCTATTATATTTATTACACCCTTCTACCAATATAACTTTTATATTTATTACACCTTTTCTATTTAATTCACCCATAAACATATATACCTATTATATTTATTACACCCCTATACATATACACCTAATATATTTATTACACCCCTATACATATACACCTATTATATTTAGTAACCCCTATACCTATACACCTAATATATTTATTACACCCCTATACATATAAACATATTATATTTATTACACCCCATACATATACTCCTATATACATATATTACATAAATTTCTTACATATATACTACATATATTTATTACACCCCCATACATATATATACACCTTTTATATTTATTACACCCCTATACATATACACCTAATATATTTATTACACCCCTATTGATATACACCTATAATATTAATTACAGCCCTACACATATACACCTATTATATTTATTACACCCCCATAAATATACAACTTCTATATTTATTACACCCCTGTACATATACACATATTATATTTATTACACCCCTATACATATACACCTATTATATTTATTACACCTTTATATATATACACCTATTATATTTATTGCACCCCTATACATAAACTTATTTTAAATGTATTACACCTAATATATTTATTGTAAATATACACTTATTATAATTATACTCCTATACATATACATCTGTTATATTTATTACACCTATTTAATTTATTACACCCATATACATGTACACCTATTATATTTATTACACCCCTATACCAATATACCTTTTATATTTATTCACCCATATACATATACACCTATTATATTTATTAACCCCTATACCTATACACCTGATATATTTATTACACCCCTATACATATAAACATATTATATGTATTACACCCCATACATATACTCCTATATACATATATTACATAAATTTCTTACATATATACTACATATATTTATTACACCCCCATACATATATATACACCTTTTATATTTATTACACCCCTATACATATACACCTAATATATTTATTACACCCCTATAGATATACACCTATTATATTTATTACAACACTTTACATACAGTATACACCTGTTATATTTATTACACCCCTATACTTATACACCTATTATATGTATTATACCACTATACATATACATCTATTATATTTTTATAGCCATATATATATATATATATATATACACTTATTATATTTATTACATCCCTATACATATACACATATTATATTTATTACACCCCTATACATATACTCCTATATACATATATTACATATATTTCTTACATATATACTACATATATTTATTTCACCCCCATACATATATATACACCTAAAATATTTATTACACCCCTATACATATACACCTATTATATTTATTACACCCCTATACATATACACCTAAAATATTTATTACACTTAATATATTTATTTCACCCCTATACTATATACACTTTTTATATTTATGACACCCCTATACATATAAACCTATTATATTTATTACACCCCTATACATTTATATCTGTTATATTTATTACACCTATTATATTTATTATACCCCTGTACTTATACACCTATTATATTTATTATAAAAAAAAAAAAAAAAAAATAAATAATATAATAATATATATTAAAAAAAAAAATAAAATTTATTTATTAACACAAAAAAAAATACTTTTTTTTTTAATAAACCCCCCAAAAAAAAAAACACATATTTTTTTTTTTTTACACAAAAAAATAAATATAATAATTATTATAAACAATATTTTTTTTATACCCCCCAAAAAAAAAATATTTTTTATTTTTTTTACACCCATATATAAAAATTTTTTTTTTTTTAACACCACAAAAACACACACCCTTTTTATAAAAAACTACCCTTTATATAAACACACACAAAAAATTTTTTACACCTTTTATATTTTTTACACCCCCCAACAACAATCCACTTTTATTTTTTTCTCCCTCCACGGGGGGCCAAAAAAATTGGCACCCCCCCAATTTTGCCAAAAAAAACCCACTTTTTTCCAAAAAAAAATAACAAAAAAAAAATTTTTTGTAAAAATATCTTAATTTATTTTGCTTACAAAAAAAAAGCACAAAAGAGAATGAAAAAAAGTCAAATCATTGATCATTTTACACAAAACTCCAAAAATGGGCCGGACAAAAGTATTGGCACCCTCAGCCTAATACTTGGTAGCACAACCTTTAGACAAAATAACTGCACACAACCGCTTCCGGTAACCATCAATGAGTTTCTTACAATGCTCTGCTGGAATTTTAGACCATTCTTTTTTTCCCATTTCTCCCCCCCCCCCCCATGTGGAGGGCCCCCCCCCCCCCCCCCCCCTTTTAGCTCTCCCCCCCGGGGTTCTCTGGGGTTCCGGTCCGGACCCCCTCCCCCCCCTTTAGAAGTCTCCAGTGCTTTCTCTCAAACCATTTTCTAGTGCTTTTTGAAGTGTGTTTTAGGTCATTGTCCTGCTGGAAGACCCATGACCTCTGAGGGAGACTCAGCTTTCTCACACTGGGCCCTACATTATGCTGCAAAGTTTGTTGGTAGTCTTCAGACTTCATAATGCCATGCACACGGTCAAGCAGTCCAGTGCCAGAAGCAGCAAAGCAACCCCAAAACATCAGGGAACCTCCGCCATGTTTTACTGTAGGGACCGTGTTCTTTTCTTTGAAAGCCTCTTTTTTTTTCCTGTAAACTCTATGTTGATGCCTTTTCCCAAAAAGCTCTACTTTTGTCTCATCTGACCAGAGAACATTCTTCCAAAAAGTTTTTGGCTTTCTCAGGTAAGTTTTGGCTTTTTTATGTCTCTGGGTCAGAAGTGGGGTCTTCCTGGGTATCCTACCATAGAGTCCCTTTTCATTCAGACGCCGACGGATAGTACGGGTTGACACTGTTGTACCCTCGGACTGCAGGGCAGCTAGAACTTCTTTGGATGTTAGTCGAGGTTCTTTAGCCACCATCCGCACAATCTTTCGTTGAAATCTCTCGTCAATTTTTCTTTTCCGTCCACATCTAGGGAGGTTAGCCACAGTGCCATGGGCTTTAAACTTCTTGATGACACTGCACACGGTAGACACAGGAACATTCAGGTCTTTAGAGATGGACTTGTAGCCTTGAGATTGCTCATGCTCCCTCACAATGTCGCTTCTCAAGTCCTCAGACAGTTCTTTGGTCTTCTTTCTTTTCTCCATGCTCAATGTGGTACACACAAGGACACAGGACAGAGGTTGAGTCAACTTTAATCCATTTCAACTGGCTGCAAGTGTGATTTAGTTATTGCCACCACCTGTTATGTGCCACAGATAAGTAACAGGTGCTGTTAATTACACAAATTAGAGAAGCATCACATGATTTTTCAAAGGGCGCCAATACTTTTTTCCACCCCCTTTTTATGTTTGGTGTGGAATTATATCGAATTTGGCTTTTTGACAGTTCTTTTTGTGGTTTTCCATTGAAGACAAATTAAATGAAGATATTATTACCAAAGCATTTGTGATTGCAATCATTTTCTGGAAGAAATTGAGTATTATCTGACAGAATTGCGGGGATGCCAATACTTTTGGCCAGCACTGTATATATTTATTACACCCTTATAAATATACACCTTTTATATGTTTACACCCCTATACATATACACCTAATATATTTATTACACCCCTATACATATACACATATTATATTTTTACAGCCCTATATATATACACTTATTATATTTATTACACCTATTATACTTTTTTTTTACACCCCTATACATATACACCTGTTATATTTATTACACCTAACATATTTATTACACCCCTATACATATACACTTATTATATTTAGTGCACCCCTATCCCTATACATATAATTTGTTATATTTATTACACCCCTATACCAAAGCACCTGTAATATTTATTACACCTTATATATTTATTACACCCTTATACATATACACCTTTTATATGTTTACACCCCTATACATATACACCTATTATATTTATTACACCCTTATACCAATATAACTTTTATATTTATTACACCTTTTCTATTTAATTCACCCATATACATATACACCTATTATATTTTTATAGCCATATATATATATATATATATATATATATATATATATATATACCCACCTATTATATTTATTACATCCCTATACATATACACCTATTATATTTATTACACCCCTATACATATACACCTGTTATATTTATTACACCTTTATATATATACACCTATTATATTTATTACACCCCTATACATAAACTTATTTTAAATTTATTACACCTAATATATTTATTATACCATTTTAAATATACACTTCTTATAATTACACCCCTATACATATACATCTGTTATATTTATTACACCTATTTAATTTATTACACCCCTATATATGTAAACCTATTATATTTATTACAGCCCCATACATATACACCTAATATATTTGTTACACCCCAATACATATACACATATTATATTTATTACACCCCTATACATATACTCCTATATACATATATTACATATATTTCTTACATATATACTACATATATTTATTACACCCCCATACATATATATATACACCTTTTATATTTATTACCCCCTTATACATATACACCTAAAATATTTATTACATTTAATATATTTATTGCACCCCTATACTATATACAATTTTTATATTTATGACACCCCTATACATATACATCTATTATATTTTTTACACCCCTAAACATTTATAACTGTTATATTTAATAATAATAATAATAGTCCTTTAATAGTCCCACAATGGGGAAATTCAGTAAATATATTTATTACACCTATTATATTTATTACAACACTTTATATACAGTATACACCTATTATATTTATTACACCCCTATACTTATACACCTATTATATTTATTATACCCCTATACATATACACCTATTATATATTTTATAGCCCTATATACACAGTTATTATATTTATTACATCCCTATACATATACACCTATTATATTTATTACACCCCTATACATATACATCTATTATATTTTTTACACCCCTTAACATATAATCTGTAATATTTATTACACCTATTATATTTATTATACCCCTATTATATATTTTATAGCTCTATATATACAGCTATTATATTTATTACACCACTATACATGTACACTTATTATATTTAGTACACCCCTATACATATAATCTGTTATATTTATTATGCCTATTATATTTATTACACCCCTATACCAATGCACCCGTAATATTTATTACACCTTATATATTTATTACACCCTTTTACATATACACCTTTTATGTTTACACCCCTATACTTATACACCTATTATATTTATTATACCCCTATACATATACACCAATTATATTTTTATAGCTCTATATATATATACACCTGTTATATTTATTACATCCCTATACATATACACCTATTATATATATTATACCCCTCTACATATACACCTATTATATTTATTACACCTTTATATATATTTACACCTATTATATTTATTACACCCCTATACCTAAACTTATTTTAAATTTATTACACATAACATATTTATTATACCCTTATAAATATACATTTATTATAATTACACCACTATACATGTACATATACATCAGTTATTTTTATTACACCTATTATATTAATTACACCCCTATATATGTACACCTATTATATTTATTACACAGACTCCGAGGGTGGTTGAGCGGCACACGCCTTCAATATGTCCAGACTAGGGTCAGCTTGGAAAACATCTCTGAACTCTTGGCTGGAGTGAGACAAAAGAGAGATGCATGTTACATAGCTGCTGGACCCTTCCGGCTCTCTAGTCTGACTAGGGACGCTTCTAAGGCCCAGGCTCTGAGCCACGTACACTTAGCTACCTCCTGCCTGTTCTGGGTCCGCTTTCTGTGGAGCCACCTTCATGACACCAGGTCTTTGGGATACCAGTTTAGAGACCCCATCCCGGCGGTCTCTCAGGGTCTCTCTCACACTAGCCGCTAGTTGGGAGAGTTCTAGGGGGTTCTGCACCTCCCCCTTTGCTTCCAAGCCTACATCCTGTTCCTCCTGTACTTGGGTGGGTGATGGAGATACCTTGGGCAAATGACTGAGATCATGCTTCCCCAAACCATCCCCCCACAATACATTGACAGGTAATACATTTGACATACCCCCGTCTGGGATCACACCTCCAGTACCCCATGCCATCTGCATTTGGGCCATGGGCACTCCTGGAATAGAACTGGACAGAAGAAACGTGTCTGTCTCATACTGGCCGGACTCCTCCGGCTTCAAGGGAGTGAGGCTAGTCATGGCGGTCTCAGCCCCGACTCCAGGTGGTGTAGGCAACGGTTCAAGGGTCGGAACGCCCTCCACCCTTGTAGCACTCTGGCTGCGGGCTAACACCGCACTACCAGCAGTCCGTCCCTCACCTGGATCGGCCATGAGATCCACATAGCCTACCTGACTACCTGGCACATGGTAAGCAGTTGGGTGCTTATCGGATACACTGGGCGAAATAGTAGAAGTCACTTCCAGTGACTCAGAAGAGCTACCCTGTACATTTCACAACAAGCATTGGCAATTACATTGACAGTACCTTCATTAGCAATTGTTAATTCACACCGGGCCTCAATGAGATCTGCAGTAGACATATTAACAAGCTGGGAGGGAGACACCCCCGCAGATCTGGGTGTGTCTACAGACAAGGTCTCATTGGTTCCTAGCACGGGGTTGAACAAAGCATCAATAACATTTTTGCTGAGCTGGGTTACAGGAAGTTCAGTTGCATCTTCCCTGCTCTCAGCTGAAGGCAACTCATTAGCATATACATTGACTGCCATGGGAAGTATCTCAGAGGGGGGGTTACGGGCCCTCTCTGCAGATATGACAGACACATTATCAACATTAAGCATAGACAGTTTATCACAGTAAATTGGAGTGCTCCCCACCCCATATTGGGACATCATAGGTCCTAAATCAGTTCCCAACAGTACATTAGCAGGCAAATCAGTCAATAGTCCCACAGTCCGCATTCCTTTTCCTGCACTCCAGTCCAGATACACAGATGGGCCACCCACTGTGGCTTGGGAAGCAGGGAGGTTCTCAGGGCGGTTGGGGCACTCCTCCTTGAAATGCCCTGTCTGGTTACAGGCATGGCCCCGCCGCACCTCCCTTTGGGGTTTGGGAAAGGTCACTAGGGTGCCAAGAGTTCTTGGGACAGGGGAGGGACCACCCGGGGCATAGTTTGTCTCACCCGACCTGACGACAGACCGCTGTGGTAACCTCCGGCCTGGCTTCTCCTTCCAACTTCCAACTTGAGGGTCTCTGCAGGGTGGTTGGAGTTTGCGCCTGCTGGGAGATTTCCCCGCCTCTTCAGCTCAAGCTGATACTCCCTCTCGGCCTGTCGCTCAGCAGCCTGCCGTTCTCGTTCTTGTTCTACAGCTTCCTGAAAACGGTATAACACCTGCAGGTATGTGTGAGGGTCACTGGTACCTACTTGCTGCAGGGCCATTTGCCAGTATGAAACCATTCCCCCTACAAGGCTGGGGTTACTGGTCTCTCCTGGTGAAGTAATCCTTGGGACCGGACTGCTTGCTGCACTTCCTGGCCAAGCCCCAAAATCAGGACTCTGCTCGATTCTTTGCATGGCTGTGGCTGCCTCCATTTCAGCCATACGCTCAGGATCTCCAAAAGCCTGGTTCAGCAGTTCTGGGGCTCTGCTTCTGAGCCCACTAGCCATCCACTGGTATTTGCCAAATAAAAGATAGGATAGAATACAAAGAGTAAGGGAGGGGAACAGCACTGTATCAAACTTTCACTGTATCTTAATGCTTGCTTTAATACCGAGCTTGTCTCATAGGATTACTACAATCCCCAGCATGTGAGTGATAAAGGTCACCAACACACGCCGTTATCCTAAGATCCCACTACGCTGCCACCAATGTGAAAGATCCTCAGTGCGCCAACACCGCGTTGGCCCACACCTGAGTCTTCTTTCATATAAAACCACACTCACCGCCAGTGAGTGCCGGGTTCACAAGATAAATACAAGACAAGCTTTCTAAATTTTATATATTTATTAACCCCTAAATGAGTCGGTATTTATATCTAACACATGCAGTTCAAAAAGATATGCAGATGTATGCAAGCATTAACAGTTACTAGTTACAATATACAGTACCATAAAATAAAAAGGCATAAAAGTGAAAATAATTACTTTACCACGCATCTCCTTGATGTGGCTCTATAATCCAACACTCACACATGCTCTGTCATTTGTGAATAACCAGTGGAGGTTTCTTAGCATGTGGCATCAATCAACAATCCAGCCTGCATGCTCTTCACAGTGGTCTCTCACAGTGGAAGTCTGTCTGTAATAACTCTAGTCTGTGATGGTCTCTGCACAATCTCCTGTATTGTCCTGTAGTCTGTGATGGTCTCTACACAATCTCCTCCCACTGACCTCTTACCTCATCTTATATACCCTTTATGCCACCACCCAGAATGAGGTCATCAGCAACAGCAAGTCTGATGGATTAATGCACTCAAGTCCAGATTCTTTGTAAAGAGCTGAGACCAAGTGGAATGATACAATGTTATCAGCCATATCTGATCAACAGCCCTGGCTGAACCATGCATATTTGTTTGATCACTCAGAGCTGTGTAGGAATACAATGGAGCCCTGCTGGGGATGGATACAAAGCCCTATTGGTCCAGTCTGGCCACTACTGCCAATATACCTATGAGTAGGCTGTGCACCTTATGGGTAAATGGAACTAGGAGGGAGATACGATACCCAGAGATCAAAATACATCTCTGAGTTATAGCCATATTTAAGTGGAATCATCACACCCTGGTTTAAGTGTTTTGGAGGAGCTATATAGGGAAGGACAAGGTGAATCATGCCCAAAGTCTTTTATGGGTCTTCGTCCTAAAAGCACAAAGATGCCTCCTACAATAGACACGGGTTATATTGACACTTTTGAGGCTTTAGCCATCGATAGCCTCTCACGACTAACTGGATCTAAGCATGGAGTTTCCAATTTAGACGGTAAACACATGGATGCACCGTTGGGATTGGAATCGGATACTAATCTAATCCTAAAGCCCTCCGATAAGGGGGGGCAATGTTGTTCTCCTGAACAGACAGCATTATAGTGACATGTGTGATGAAATTCTACAACAAGAATCTTATAGAACTTTACCTGATAACCCCACTCAGATTTTCATTGAGGAGCTCAATGAGATTTTGTTATCAGCTTTGGACAGAGGCCTCACTGATAATAACGAATATCGATTCATGAGACCTCACTGTCCCCAGGTGGGCACGTTTTATCGAAAGTGCACAAGGGAGTGGTTCCTCTTAGAGGGCGTCCTATAGTTTTGGGCATAGGGAGTGTAACGCAGGGCAATAGCACATATTTGGATATTATATTAAGACCGTTCGTGCTGGCCCTGCCTTCCTATGTCTGAGACACAATGGACGTCCTAAGACATCTTGAAGAGATAACCCTTCCTCCTAACACCATGGTGGCTAGCTTTGATGTAGAGGACCTGTACAGCTCCATACCTCATGAATTGGGGTGTGGGGCTGTACAATATTTCTTGAGCAAGCGTGGGAACCAGTTTTCGGAGCATAATGTGTTCACTTTACAACTCCTCAATTTCATCTTGAGAAGAAATTATTTCACATCAAACGGGCGCTTCTTCCACCAGCTCAGGGGTACTGTAATGGGGAGTCCGGCAGCACTGACCTATGCAAATCTCTTCCCAGGGCTGGTGGGAGGAGCATCTGGTCTTCTCAGAAGAGATGGAGTCATGGACGTCATCGATACTTATCTGGTTAAGTTACATCGACGACGTCCTGCTCTTATGGAACCACACTGAATCATTATTTTGGTCATTTGTTGATATCCTTAACCGCATTGATGTAAACCTACGATTCACGGTGGAGATCAACAAAAAGGAGTTGTCTTTTTTGGACCTGTTGATTAAGCTTGCGGAAAATGGGGCTATTCACACTATGGTGTTCAAAAAGGCAATGGCAACGAATAGCCTATATAGATGGGAGAGATTTAATCCAGAGCCCCTTAAAAGGGGAATCCCAAAAGGGCAGTTCCTATGGATGTGGAGGAACTATTCTAGCTTAGGGGAGTTTAAAATCAAGGTGGATGATCTCGAATTGAGCTTTAAGAGAATGGGCTATCCATCAAATATTATAAAACAGGATCGCCAACATGCCACAGCCCAAGACAGGAGGATTCTCCTAACCCCCAAAACCCCGAAAAACTTCAGATAAGCAAATACGTCTGATAGGCACATTTGACAACAAAAACCAAGAAATCAAAGTGTCTAAGACCTCTATGGGACATACTGAAATTAGATCAGGAAATCTGTGAACACCTGGCACCTACCCCTTCAATTACATTTAAGAGGGGTAAAAATTTGAAAGATAGGTTGGTACACAGACATCTCAGTCCCGTTGATAATAGGGGCACATTGCTTATGAGATCTAGACCACATGGCACACATAAATGTGGAAATTGTAGGGTGTGTCAATATGTTTGGAAGAGCACGACCTTTGTGAGTGCATCTCCAGACCACATTTATAATAATCGTGAATTTGTAAACTGTAGGACTTCAGGGCTGGTCTATATAACCACATGCACCTGCCCCAAAAACTACGTGGAAAAAACGATTAGGGAACTGAGAAGAAGGATCCTTGATCACATCGGTAACATCAATAGATGTGAGGACCAACCTATCAGCAGACATATTTGGGAAGTCCATGGTAGAGATCTCAAACAGATTTCATTCCAGGGCATTGAAGTCACTAGGCCCTCCATTCCAGAAGGGGGGGGGAGGAAGCTAGACAAAAGGATTTTACAAAAAGAGGCCCAGTGAACTTATAGAATCAAATCAGTTCAACCACTGGGTCTCAATGAAGTGATTTCCTATACGTCTTTCATTTAGGATCGATCTTTGAGTTGATGTAGTTATAGATCTATATCCTCCAAGGCCATTCCTTGGAGTGGAATACATCTGTTTGTAGGTGTAGCACAATAAAGTAATAGTATATCATCAATTGGGACCTGGTCTATATGTTATAGATATCACCGTACTTTTCTCACGACACTAATTTTACCTAAGATATTATTTTCCTTTGTGTGTGCCCCCGTTAGGAGTATTGGATAATAGCTACCCTATAGATTAATGTATTCATAAATATCAAAAACTAGCATTTCTATTGGTATTGTGGTTGTATATATGGTGGCCTCTTTTTTCCTTGTGAGTTATTATGGATGTAGTCAGACCTAGTATTTTGTTGGGGTTTTTCCCGGTATTCTTATATAATAATTAAGTAATCAATAAAATATAGGTATGCTCTATTATGAGGGGGGGGTGTTGTGTGAGACACACCTTCTGTGCTCTATGGAGGAGGCTGTCACTTTATGCGTGTACCTGGATATATAAGGATGGTAAGCACTGCGCTCCTCAAGGCTTTACATCCAAAGTACCTGTCAGGAATGTTACATCTGTTGTTGCTGCTTTAAGGTTGCCGTGTCAACATCAGGAAGCTTCCTGTTAGAATTCGTGGTTGCTGCTTTAGGGTTGCCATGACAACATAGGGAAGCTTCCTGAGCAGGCCTTCATTAACCACTCCCTCATCACCCAGCATTGCTGGCTAATAAGTTTGCAACTTCCTGCTTGGCTCCTGACATTGATTTGACTGCTCTAATACTGACCTTTGGCTGTGTTCTTGGATTCCTCTCTGTCTTGCGATTTTGTTCTAGCATTCCTAATCGGTTTCGACTATTGGCTTCGTTTTCTGGATTTGACTTTGTCTCGTGATTTGGCTCCTTGTTTCCCTCTTCAGCTGCTGACCCGTGATTGACGACCATTCTGTTATCTCTGTCCCTGTGAGTAGTGTGTGGATTTGGAGTAGGCTTCTGCTACAGTGCATTTATTTGTGATACACTGGCGACAATTCCGGACTTCAGATTCAGCAAAAGTCCATCTCTTCTTGCGAGGAGCTCTGGTGAAAGCATCTGAGGCCGGTCTTGGCTCGCAGTGGTGTATTACCTTGAAGTAGCATTTTCTACTGCTCGCAGTTGTCAGCCCATTTCTGCTGCTGCTCTCCTGAAGACCAGTACATTCCTTACCTTGCATCTGAAGCCTAACAGTATCAGTGCCCACATCAGGGCACCGGGAACTGCAGTTTTCACAGCATTTTTTGTGGACAGGTCTTGAAATCTTTATTTCCCTGATGAACCACGAACTTTAGTTATTTCCCCGGGGAGGGTAGGGAGGGTATTTATTGCTAAAACGGAACTGCTCTGGAAGCACTACTAGCAGTCATCTTTATTGCTTGTCAGCATGCAGTCCGTGATTTTTTGATACTGGGGGCCATTTGTGATTGCCACTCATTTTAAAACATATTTATTGAGAGGCATATGTTAATGTGGCACCCTGTATCCAATTGATCCAGATTTATTTTGGATGGTAGCGCAAATCACCTTTGCCAGTGGTTATGTATCTTAACAGACAAGCGGTTTGTGATGTACAGATATTTCTAGCGGTATTGTAAGGTTCTTGCCAAACGAAGCAATACCCTGACACTACTGCAGTGGTCTGGGAGGAAGGACAGAGACAAGTGAGCCCTAATCTCACCCCAGCCACTGTCCCTTCCTATTGCCACAGTTACCCTAAATGGTAAAAGGACAACCTGAAGACAAACCCTATACTGGGTAAGTGACACAGAGAACAGGACAAGACAAAAACAACACAGAAGCAGAGTGAGCAAGCCAAGGGGTCAGTAACAAACGAGCAAAGCAGTACAAAGTCAAAATCCAAGAGAATAGTCAGAGGCAAGCCAAAGGGTCAGAGAATCAAGTAACAAAGTATCAAGGAGTATAGAAAGAGAGCAGGCAAAACACAAGTGTAATAACCGGCCACTTGCTGAGAAATGACATCCTGTATATAGAAAGTCTGGGCCCAGCCACAGATCTGATAGGTACACAGGCTGTCAATCACACAGGCCAGGAAGAGATTAACTCTATGCAGTCCAGAGAGAAATGTTCCTAATTACACGGATGTGGCTTTACACAGCAAGGGAACTAGGACCATGTTCAGACTGAGCATCAAGAAACTTAAACAAAGAACCAAACCGAAGACGCCTCCTTCACCACAGCGTGCGAGCGGAGGGCGGCGCCGAGACCCGAAACGGCAGAGATGTTACAGTACCCCCCCCTTTATGAGGGTCCACCGGACCCTCACCAGATAAACCAGTTTTAGTAGGACCCAGTATTTTCTCTGCCTTCAATTCAGGGTCTTTTTGCACAACCACAGACACTGGTGGGCCAGGCAAACATTTTTTATTCACCTGGCATTTCCCACCTTTTGCAGCCGAGACAGTCTCCTCAGTAACACAATTTAAGGTGTGCAAAGCAATACAGTGGGATGAGCACTGATCTCCCCATTTTACCAACTCCCTTTTACCCCAATCAAAAATAGGGTTATGGAGGTTCAACCAGGGGAGCCCCAAAATAATATCGGAAGACAGATGCTCCATAACAAAAAAGCTCATGACCTCTGAATGAGGTCTGTACGTTGTTCCCATTTTATTCTTCATTCTATGTATGTTTTTTATTACTTCTTTTTATTGTTAAGCACTGTACGCTGTACTTTTTTGAGTATATTAAATCTAAATTTTAATAAGGTTGTCCTTGGCTCTAAACGTTCCCACAAGTTCAGTGACAGTAAATATCGCTTAGACGTGTTACCCTTTTGTTTCCTATTTGTGTGTGGTTTGGGTATATTGGTGTCTCGCCTACCATAAGTGTCGGGTGGTGGCAGCTATTTGTGTGGATATGTTGATTGTAGAAGGTCACTTCACTCCTGTGTAGCCTAGTGTGATGCGTGAGTTGGAAGCGGAGTTCCCTGTTTTATGATCGCGTATGTGGTGAGCACGGTGTACGGATACTCCACAGAACTGGTATATAGTGATAATGACATAAGGGCTGTCTGTATGTAGATGATTGTATTGTCATTTGTTGTATTATCCAACTGGTATATTAAAATGGCGCTCTTGGGAATACTGAGGAGTCTTTGGGAGGACGGAGGGTAGAAATCTTTCTAGTAATAATCTCCTGGAGAATTCCCAGGTAGATTCCCCGGCGATACCGGAGATTCTAAACCTAGATAAGAACCTACAGGGCTCTATGGTTACTTGGACCACACAAGTTGGTCATGTTCAGGCAGATATTGGACTGATTAGAAACGATCTAGATAAAATCAGAGACCGCCTGTAGGAAGCTGAGGAGAGCGGGTCTACATTAGAGGAGACTGTTAAAATCTTGGAGAGATAGAAAGAAAAATGATAGATCTGGAAGAAAGATAAATCATAGATTGGTTGGTTTTCAGGACGGTGCAAAGGGGATAATTGTACGGCCTTTATTCAAGAGTGGCTGGAAAAAAATAGTGGGACCGATAATCTGTCCAGGTTTTTTGTGGTAGAGCGTGCTGATAGGGTACCTAATAAAAGTAGACTGAATGGAGCCCCATCGCTACATATTTTGGCAAAGTTTGTGACCATTAGTGTCTTCTATTTGAAGTAAAAAATGATTGAGTAACTGATTGTAGAAAAGAGCAACCAAAAATGACCCATTAGTGGGTGGACATGGAGAACCAAGTAGTGACAATTTACACAATTTCAAGAATACATTGTAACACACCATCAGTGTGCCTAGCCTGTCAGCTGAAAGAGCGCTTGACCTGATCCAGTCACATCTCATTCCCAAACTCTCTGAAGTCATTCCTCCTGCCCTAAACCATCTCTTCAACCTATCCCTAACAATGAATCCTTCCCTTCCGCCTTCAAAGATGCTACCATCACACCTATACTTAGAAACCCTACCTCGACTCGTCCTCTCCAGCCAACTATCGCCCCAGCTCACTGCTCCCGTACGCCTCTAAATTGCTGGAGAAACACGTCCACTCCAAACTATTCTCCTATCTTTCGTCCAATGTGATCTTTGACAGACTACAGTCAGGCTTCAGACCCCATCACTCCACAGAAACTGCCCTAACCAAGGTCACTAATGTCCTTCTAACTGCCAAAGCCAAGCGTCACAACTCTGTCCTCCTTCTCCTCTACCTCTTTTCTGTCTTTGACATTGTCGACCATTCCCTCCTGCTAGAAACTCTCTCATCCCTTGGCATCTCAGACCAGTCTCCCACTCGCACACCACCTCCCTGCTATGCCCTCTTTCTGTAGGTGTCCCCCAAGGCTCCGTCCTAGGACCCCTCCTGTTCTCCATCTACACCCTCGGCCTTGGCTAACTCATAGAATCCCATGGTTTCCATTACCATTGCTATTGTGACTATACCCAAATATATGTCTCTGGACCAGACATTATTTTCTGTTGACCAGAGTCCCAGAATGTCTAGCAGCCGTAGCCTCCTTTCTCTCCTCCTGCTTTCTCAAACTCAACATGGAGAAAACAGAGTTAATAATCTTCACCCCTCCTCGCACGGCCCCCCTACCTGACACATCTATCAAAGTTAATGGAACCACTCTCACCCCAGTCCCACAGGCCCGCTGCCTTGGGATAACCTTAGACAAAGATGCTAGTCCACGCCATCATAATCTTCCGCCTAGACTACTGTAACACCCTTCTCCATGGCCTCCCAGCTAACAGTCTTGCCCCCTCCAGTCCACCTTAAACTGTGCTGCTCGCTTAATACACTTCTCCCCCCGTTCTCCATCGGCCGCTCCCCTCTGCCAATCCCTTCACTGGCTACCCGTTGCCCAGAGAATAGAGTTCAAAGTACTAACACTGACATACAAAGCCATCCACAACCTGTCCCCTCCATATATCTCCGACCTAATCTCCCACTACCTGCCCGCATGTAATCTCCGATCCTCCAAAGACCTCCTACTCCGCTCTGCTCTTATCCGCTCTTCACACAACCGTCTCCAAGACTTCTCCCGTGCATCCCCCATACTCTGGAACTTCATTACCAAGACACATAAGACTGTCCCCCACAATCACAAGCTTCAAGAAGGCCCTGAAGACTCACCTATTCAGGAAGGACTACAACCTCTAATAACACTACTGTCACCACACCGCCATCTGTACAGCCTCCAATAACACTACTGTCACCACACCGCCATCTGTACAACCCCCAATAACACTACTGTCACCACACCGCCATCTGTACAGCCTCCAATAACACTACTGTCACCACACCGCCATCTGTACAGCCTCCAATAACACTACTGTCACCACACCGCCATATGTACAGCCTCTACCCCCACCTTCTGTCTCTATCCCTCTTCCCTCATAGATTGTAAGCCCTTGTGGTTAGGGCTCTCTATCCCACTGTGCCAGTGGTCACTGTTAGTATTATATTTGTTTTGTATATTGTGTACCGTATGTAAACCCTTTAAATGTAAAGCACCATGGAATTAATATAATAATATACAGAGCACCATGTAATTAATATTATAATGTACAACACCATGGAATTAATATAATAATGTACAGCACCATGGGATTAATATAATAATGTACAGCACCATGGAATTAATATAATAATGTACAGCACTATGGAATTAATGGTGCTATACAAATAAACAATATTATTAATTATTATAATTATTATTAAGTGACTCGGCAGTGACTGCACCGCCAGAATCTTGGCCAGATGCAAGTTAAATTTGTGCAAACTGCTTTTTAGTGGACACACATTCCTCTGTGGATGATGGCTGACGTTGACATGGAAGAAGAGGAGGAGAAGCAGATGGAGATGACGATGACCATATGCTAATAGTCTTGTTCATTTGGTGACCTGCAAATTTCATTTTGCCAAATGAACTGGTGACACCATTTAATGTGAGTATGAAGACACCTAGTGCCTACACGTGTGCCTGCGTGCCCATGGTTAGTTCTCTGCTTGCGGATCTTGCATTGGATTTGTCATTTGGTAATGTGCAAAAAAAATTGCCCCACGTTGCAGCTGCCGCAACCAATGCTACAGGATACAGGTCACTGGCAGAACAGAGAGGACGGTTAGGACAGTAGATAGTGACGAGGGAGGAGATGTAGGGAGGTCAGCGCTATGGGGGGATTTATGGGGGACTGTGATAATTTTATCTTGTATTCTGTGATGGATGGGAAACCAGTGCAGAGGCTGACACAAGGTAGATGCATCTGTGTACCGGAGTGACAGAGTCTGGGGCCGCATTCAGGACAGATTGTAGAGGGGAGAGATTAGTAAGAGGAAGAACAATTGGAAAAGAATTACAATAGTCAAGAAGAGAGAAAAGGGCGGATTCTGGAGATGTTTTTGAGGTGCAGGTGTCTGAATATGTGGGGTGAAGGTGAGATTTGAGCTAAATACAACCCCCAGACAGCGGGCGTACAGCCTCAGTGTAATAGTAACACCACAGACAGAAATGGAGATATCAGGGTTAGGTCGGTTAGTAGATGGAGGGGACACAAGAAGGTCACTTTTTGAAACTTTCAGTTTCAGATAAAGAGAAGACCTGATGTTAGAGACTGCAGAGAGTCAGTCACTGGTGTTCTGTAGTAGTGCAGGGGTGATGTCACGGGATAAGGTATATAGCTGTGTGTCATCAGCATAAAGATGGTACCGGAAGCCAAATCTGGTGATCCAATAGGGGCTGTGTAGAGAAAGAAGAGCAGGGGGCCTAGGACCGAGGCCTGAGAAACCCCAACGGCAAGGGGCAGAGGAGAAGAAATAGCACCAGCGAATGAGACACTAAATGAGCGGTCAGAGAGACAGGAAGAAAAGGAAGAGATAGCGGTGTCCCTGAGGCCAACAGAGTGGAGAATAGTGAGGAGGAGTTGGTGGTCAATGGTGTCAAATGCTGCTGAGAGATCCAGAAGAATAAGTAGTGAAAAGTTCCCTTTAGATTTAGCTGTCAGGAGATCGTTGGAGACCTTTGTAGGGGCCGTTTCTGTAGTGTGTAGTGCACGAAAACCTGATTGTAAGGGGTCAGAAGAGAGTTAGCAGAGAGATAACGGATCAGGCGGGAATAGACTGAGCATTCCAGGAGTTCAGAGATGAAGGTGAGGTTAGAGACAGGTCGGTAGTTAGCAGCACTGGATGGGTCAAGGGAAGGTTTTTCCAGTAGTGAGGTTATGACAGCATGTTTGAAGGAGAAGGGAAAGATTCCAGGAGAGAGAATGGGAGGTTATACATTTTAGGTGAGTTGCAAGAGCAGGGGACAGAGAGTGGAGGAGGTGTGACGGGATGGGGTCACTTGTGCAAGTAGTAGGGTATGAAGAAGAGAGGAGTCGGGGGGCTTCTTCTGTTACTGGGTCAAAGGTTGAGAGTTCACAATGAGAAGCAAGAGAGGGAAAGAAGGAGGGAAGGAAGAGAATGATAGTGTCTGGAGATTGGGTTATCTCCTGACACATGTTGTCGATATTGTCATTTAAGTACATGATCATGTCTTGATGAGGTCTTTGGCAAGGTGAAGCGCAGAGTTATAACCTTGATAATAAACTTGAAATAAAGGAAATCTGCAGATGTGTTTTCTTTTCTCCACAGACGTTCAGCACATCTTGAGCATCGCTGAAGGAAACGAGTTTGAGGAGTGTGCCAAGGCTGCCGGTTGAGAGGGTTGCAGGGTCAAGGGAGCTACTTTATCCTATATCCAGGGTGGTTTTGAGAGTCTTATTGTAGTGTTTAATAATAATAATAATAATAGTCCTTTAATAGTCCCACAATGGGGAAATTCAGTGTGTTACAGCAGCAAAGATAAGCAGATACAAATACAAATTGTACAGGAATGTTCCAAGGTGAGAGGCATTACATTAATAGCAGACGGACAGATAGGACGTAGCAGAGGGGGGGGGGGGGGATTTAAACAGGCAGAGAGATATTTCAGTTCTCTGTGTGTAATGATCTCCGCTTAGGTCGGTGTTGGTTGTACAGCCTAACCGCGGTGGGGAGGAAAGACTTCCGATAGCGCTCCTTCTCACACCTAGGGTGGAGCAGTCGGTCACTGACAGTACTGCTCAGCGCGATCACAGTCTCATGCATGGGATGGGACTTCTTCTTCTGCATGGAGCTCACCACGGACAGTATCCTTCTGTCACCCACCACCTGCACTGGGTCCAGTGGGCTCCCCAGGACAGAGCTGGCCTTTATAATCAGCTTGTCAAGTTTATTTCTGTCCCTGGTTGATATACTGCTCCCCCAGCAGGCCACTCCAAAGAAGATGGCTGATGCCACTACCGAGTTGAAGAAAGTTCTAAGAAGTGCCCCCCGGATTCCAAAGGCTCTCAGTTTCCTAAGCAGGTAGAGCCTGCTGTGGCCCTTCCTGTACAGGGCCTCCATATGATCTGCCCAGTCCAGCTTATTATTAAGGAGCAAACCCAGGTACTTATAGGTGTTCACAATCTCGATGCCCGTCCCCAGGATGTCCACTGGTTTAGGAGGGCTTCTGCCTTTGCGGAAGTCCACCACCATCTCCTTGGTCTTCCCCGCGTTAATCTTCAGGTGGTTCCGGTGGCACCAGTCCACAAAATCCTGGTTCAGTTCTCTGTACTCCCTGTCATCATCATCTGTGATGAGACCCACTATTGCAGAGTCGTCAGAATACTTCTGTAGGTAGCAGCTGGATGAGTTGCACCTAAAATCTGCAGTGTACAGTGTGAAGAGGAAAGGGGCGAGAACCGTACCCTGAGGTGCCCCCGTATTACAGATCACGGTACCTGACACACAGTCTCGGGCTCTCATGTACTGAGGTCGATTTGTGAGGTAGTCTAGGATCCAGTTGGAGAGGTGGTGGTCCACTCCAGCAAGGCCCAGCTTGTCCCTCAATAACCTGGGCTGTATGGTGTTAAAAGCACTGGAGAAGTCAAAGAACATTATTCTCACTGTGTTCCCTGGTTTCTCCAGGTGAGACAGAGCCCTGTGCAGAAGATGGATGATGGCATCATCTACCCCAATGCCTGGCCGATAAGCAAACTGGAAGGGGTCCATAGCGGGGCTCACTAGAGGGCGTAGATGTGTGAGAACCAATCTCTCTAAGATCTTCATCAGGTGGGATGTCAGTGCTACAGGTCTGTAGTCGTTGAGGTCCATAGGGTGGGGTTTCTTTGGAACTGGTACCACACAAGAAGATTTCCATAATTCAGGGACTATTTCCTGCCTCAGGCTCATATTATACATATATGTCATTATACCACACAGCTGGTCCCCACAAGTCTTAATTAGCCTTGCACTGATGTCATCTGGCCCTGCGGCTTTCCTCGCCTTGATCTTTTTCATCTCCTTCCTCACCTGGGCCTGTGTGAAGGTCAGACTGTGGCCAGATAAAGACGGATTTCTGGATTTACTGGTCTGTTGGGAAGTGGCCGCATGGGGAGAAGTCATTGTGGTGGGGGAAGCTGAAGGACATACTGGGGTGGGAGGAGCTGGTGTGTGATCAAATCTGTTGAAGAATAGGTTTAGTTCATTAAGCCAATTAACATCTGCCTCAATCTGGCAGACAGACTGTTTATGACCCGAAATTGACTTAAGCCCCTCCCAGACCCCCCTTATGTCTTTTCTTTCCATTTGCTTTTCCATTTTTTCTTTATAACTGGCTTTTCCCTGCCTGATTTGATTCCTCAGCTCCTTTTGTACTTCCCTCAACCCCTCCTTATCTCTTGTCCTGAATGCCATCTTTTTCTCCTTAAGTAGTGTTTTTATATCAGAGTTAATCCATGGTTTGTTATTGGAGAAGCACCTCACCACTTTTGTGGGTACTGTGTTGTCCACACAAAAATTAATGTAGTCCGTTATGCAGTGTGTGAGTCCTTCTATATCTTCTCCATAAGAATCCTGCAGAACTTCCCATGCGGTTGTGTCAAAACAATCCCTCAGAGCCTCATCACTCTCCTCGGACCATATCCTCACTGTGCGGGTGACAGCTGGTTCTCTACGTACAAGTGGCTTGTACACAGGTCGGAGATGTACTAGGTTGTGATCCGATCTCCCCAGGGGCGGTAGGGCTGATGAGTTATATGCCTCCTTCACGTTGGCAAAGAACAAGTCCAGTGTTTTGTTGTCTCTTGTGTGGCAGGTTACATACTGTGTGAAACTGGGCAGTGTGGATGATGGAGAGGCATGGTTGAAATCACCCAACAGAAGAAAGAGGGCCTGGGGATGTTTTAACTGTAACTGGCTCAGCGTGGCTTGTAGGACCTCGCAGGCAGTGTCAGCTTTCGCAGAGGGGGGGACATATGCAGTTATCACGATGATATGTGCTAGTTCCCTTGGTAGATAGAAAGGTCTCATGCTCACAGCTAATAGTTCAATGTCCTTACAGCAAGTTTGCTCCTTAATCACAATGTGCCTAGGATTACACCATCTATTATTCACAAACATTGCCAGCCCTCCTCCTTTCTTCTTACCGCTCTCCCTTGTCCTGTCTGCCCGAAGGAGTTTAAAACCATCCAAGGAGACCAGAGGGTCAGGAGTAACTTCAGTAAGCCAAGTCTCTGTAAGTAGCATCATGCTGCACGCCTGAAACTCCTGATTATGCCTGGTGAGCGCTGTTAGTTCATCCATCTTGTTTGCAAGAGATCTCACATTGCCCATGATGATGGAGGGAACAGCTGGTCGGTAATGCCTCTTTTTAATCCTCTGAAGAGTACCAGCTCTGCATCCCCTCACCCGCTTTTTCTTTCTCCAAATCTCGCGGGGGATGTGTGACCAGATGGTATGCCGTCCTGCTGTGCCTCTGAGCTGCAGAATTTCCTCTCTTGTATAGACAAAGGAATTGTCTGCATACACAAAAGATCCCATTTTCAAGCAGAACAAAAAGACAGATAAAAAAAAACAAAAACAAAAAAAAAGTATCACAAGGGTCCAAGTCTTTGTGTGTGTTTCTTCATAGTGCAAAGTCCTTAAGTAGAGAGGTACAAAACGAGACATAGAAAGAAAAATAAGATAGAGAGTCTCAGAGCTGCTGTAGCTGGCAGCCACTACAGCGGCGCCATCTTGGAAAAAAAAACAAAAAAACAAAACTGACTGGTGGTCAGTTCAGGACAGGAGAGAAGGGATGGGGGACAGTGATGACTGTAGGGTGTCTGAGAGGTGCGGAGTGTTTACAGCCCGTAGATTCCTGTATGTGTGGTAGGTCGGTGTATTCTCAGAAGGACAAGAGCCTTTGAAAGAAAAGGAAAGAAGGTTGTGGTCGGAGATTGGTAGGTGAGCGTTAGTAAAGTCAGAGACAGAACAGAGTCGTAAGAAGACCAGATCAAGGAGATGTGGGAGAAGAAGTAAGATGGCAGAGACTATGAGAGGCGGTTAGTGATAGAAGGCGAGAGGGAGACAGAGGGTTAATGGGAAGGCTTAAATCACCCATAATGAGGGTAGGAATTTCACAGGATAGGAAATTAGGAAGCCTTGAAATGATCTAGGAACTGGTAGGGTGAGCCAGGGGGGCAGTGGATGAGACAGGGGGACGGTTGAGGACACCTACTTCTAGGGAAAAAGGGTAGAACAATCTTATAGTGTGGAGCTCAAAAGAGGGGAAGGAGAGTGATGGTACTGGGCAAATGACCTGAAAAGTGCATTGTGGAGGTAGAAGGACACCTACCCCTCCATCCTGCCTATCCTCGGGTCTAGGGGTGTGAAGATTGTACCCGCCATAACACCGAGTAACAAGGGGGGCCATATCAGACTGTGTAATCCAGGGTTATGTGACAATCAGCAGGGTAAAAGATTTTGAAATGAAGAGATCAGAATAATGTCAAGCTTGTTACAGACTGTGCGAGTGATCAAGAGAAAGAGACTGGGGGAGGAGAAGGAGACTGGGGGAGGAGAAAGAGACTGGGGGAGGAGAAGGAGACTGGGGGAGGAGAAAGAGACTGGGGGAGGAGAAGGAGATGGCAGACAGTGAATAGTAATAAGGTTAGCAGGGTTTCTTGGTGAGACAGGTGTAGAGTTGATGTTATCAGAAGGAGGACCAGGGTTTGGAGAGATGTCCCCAGCAGCTAGTAGCAGGAGAATGGAGAGAGACAGCAGATGGTTCAGAGAATTGTGAGAGCATCTAATTTGTTGCATGGAAGCAAAAGTTTGGAGAGACAGAGAGAATGAGAGCTGCACATAGGTGAGGGAAGGAGAGACGGACTGATGTGGAGAGACGGACTGATGTGGAGAGACTGTGCGGGAGGAGTGAAAAAAAGCAACAAATAGAATAGAAAGAAATTCAGTGAAGATGATGGAACAATTGTCAAATGTGATTTAGGAACTTACAAGTTTTTGATGTGATTATTCTGGTAAGCTGTCTGACTGCCATATATACATCACTTCTGGTGACATATCTCCTAATCCTGGACCACCCCAGCACCTCCCTGCTGTTGAATCATACCTTACAACCGGCATCAGCGCACGGAACCCTCTAAATCTCACACCTATCTTACCCGCTCCTGCCCCTCCCCATGCCCTCCCCGCTGCCCCATGGATCGCTCCGCATGCAACAAACTTGACTACATCCATGACCTCTTCATTTCTTATAAATTATAATTTCTTGGTATCACAGAAAGATGGATAACGCCCTCAGACACCACCTCCCCCCGCTGCCCTCTCCTATGGAGGTCTGCAATTCTCGCACACTCCCCACCCCAACAATAAACCCGGCGGTAGAGTAGGCGTACTCCTGTCTGACAATTGCACCTTCACCCCAATCCAAGAGCTACCTGCTCTCACCCTCCCCTCCTTTGAAGTGCACTCTGTTCACATTTACTCGCCCTCCAACCTTCAACTGGCCATCATATATCGACCGCCAGGACCTACCGCTGCCTTTATCGACCACTTCACCACCTGGCTAATGCACTTCCTATCCACAGACACCCGCACCATCATCACGGGGGATTTCAACATCCCCATTAACACAACCCAGCCCTCCGCTTCCAGTCTCCTGTCCCTCACTGCCTCCTTTGGTCTCTCTCAATGGTCCTCCTCTGCCACCCACACAAAGGGGCACACACTGGACCTCATATGCACCCACCTCCGCTCTCTAGTCAACCTCTCTAACTCTCTGTCCACGCTCTCAGACCACAACCTGCTGACATTCTCTGCCCTCTCCTCTGTAATAGACCCTCCAACCCTTAAACCAACATGCCCCCACAGGAACCTTAACCGCCTCGACATCCACACGCTCTCAGACTGTCTCCGACCGCTCGCTGACATATCCTCACTCCAGGATGCAGATACCGCCACTGACTTCTACAATACCACCATCACTGCAGCCCTTGACTCTCTGGCCTCCCTGACTAACACCATAGCCCGACCGATCAATAGGCAACCCTGGCACAGTGACCCTACTAAAAAACTGAGACATGCCTCACAGGTTGCTGAATGCCTCTGGAAGAAAAGCCACTCCAAGGAGGACTTCATCAGGAATAAAGAGGCAGTTCTCACTTTCAAGAACGCACTCACCTCTGCAAAGCAGGTCTACTTCACCACACTAATATCTGCCCTATCCCTCAACCCCAAACAGCTTTTCACTACCTTCAACTCCCTTCTCCGTCCTCCTGCGCTCCCTCCGACATCACTTATCACAGCTGATGACTTTGCCTTATTTCAAAATCAAAATTGACACCATCAGAGACAGTCTCACCCTACACCCCCGACAACCACTCTATCCAACTACTCGGTGCTCTCCTTCTTTAACCTGTTTCTCCACCATCACTGATGAAAAGCTCTCCACCCTAATCTCTAAATCCCACCTCACCTCCTGCACGCTCAACCCGATCCAGTCACTTCTCGTCCCCAAACTCTCTGAAGTCATTACTCCAGCCCTAACCCATCTCTACAACCTGTCCATAACCAATGGATCCGTCCCTTCCGCCTTCAAAGATGCTACCGTCACCCCTATACTTAAGAAACCCTCCCTCGACCCCTCCTCTCCATCCAACTATCGCTCAATCTCACTGCTCACGTACGCCTCAAAATTGCTGGAGCTACACGTCCTCTCCGAACTGTCATCCTATCTCTCGTCCAATGTGCTCTTTGACAGACTATAGTCAGGCTTCAGACCCCATCACTCCACAGAAACTACCCTAACCAAGGTCACTAATGACCTTCCAACTGCCAAAGCCAAACGTCACTATTCTGTCCTCCTCCTCCTCGACCTCTCCTCTGCCTTTGACACAGTCGACCATTCCCTCCTGCTAGAAACTCTCTCATCCCTTGGCATCTCTGACTTGGCCCTTTCCTGGATCTCCTCATACCTCACCAACCGCACATTCAGCGTCTCCCACTCGCACACCACCTCCCTGCCACACCCTCTTTCTGTAGGTGTCCCCCAAGGCTCCGTCCTAGGACCCCTCCATCTACACCCTAGGCCTTGGCCAACTCATAGAATCCCATTACCATTGCTATGCTGATGACACCCAAATATCGCTCTGGACCAGACATTACCTCTCTGTTGTCCAGAGTTCCAGAATGTCTAGCAACCGTAGCCTCCTTTCTCTCCTCCCGCTTTCTCAAACTCAACATGGAGAAAACGGAGTTCATAATCTTCACCCCTCCACGCATGATCCCCCTACCTGACCCATCTATCAGAATGAATGGAACCACTCTCACCCCAATCCCACAGGCCCGCTGCCTTGGGACAACCTTGGACTCTGACCTATCCTTCAAGCCACATATTCAAACCCTAAACACCTCCTGCCTCCTCCAACTCAAGAACATCCGAGGAATCCACTCCTTCCTCACCCCTGAAACTACAAAGATGCTAGTCCACACCCTCATAATCTCCCGCCTAGAATACTGTAACACCCTTCTCCATGGCCTCCCAGCTAACACTCTCGCCCCCTCCAGTCCACCTTAAACTGTGCTGCTCGCCTAATACTCCTCTCCCCTCGTTCTTCATCGGCCGCTCCCCTCTGCCAATCCCTTCACTGGCTACCCATCGTCCAGCGAATAGAGTTCAAATTACTAACACTGACATACAAAGCCATCCACAACCTGTCCCCTCCATATATCTCCAACCTAATCTCCCGCTACCTGCCCGCACGTAACCTCCGATCCTCCACTGACCTCCTACTCCGCTCTGCTCTTATCTGCTCTTCACACAATCGTCTCCAAGACTTCTCCCGGGCATCCCCCATACTCTGGAACTTATTACCAAGACACATAAGACTGTCCCCCACAGTCACAAGCTTCAAGAAGGCCCTGAAGACTCACCTATTCAGGAAGGCCTACAACCCCCAATAACACTACTGTCACCACACCACCATATGTACAGCCTCTACCCCCACCTTCTGTCTCTATCCCTCTTCCCTCATAGATTGTAAGCCCTTGTGGGCAGGGCCCTCTATCCCACTGTGCCAGTGATCACTGTTAGTATTATCTGTTTTGTATATCTGGTGTACCGTATGTAAATCCACAAATGTAAAGCACCATGGAATTAATGGTGCTATATAAATAAACAATAATAATAATCAGATCTGGTAATATAACACCCTTATATATATATATACACATGTTCTGTAAGATAACTCCCTTAGAGAGTTTTTATCACTCTCATTTATTACTAGGCACCTCCTCATAAATAAGGAGCACCTGATACATCATAACTTCAGTAGATTTACTTCAAAGTGATGACATCACTGCATGTGCAATACTTAAATCAAGGGGAAAAAAGTTCCGCCTCCTCATGACATCATCACAGGTCCTTCAACCAGCGCTTCTCCTTTCCTGAGCTCCGCCCCTCATGCACTGGTCACATGATGGTGACATCATCACAAGTCCTTCATCCAGCACTTCTCCTCTCCTGAGCTCCGCCCCCCATGTACTGGTCACATGATGGTGACATCATCACAGGTCCTTCAGCTCTTGCAGTGTAGCAGATACAGAGCAGGTCCTGGTCAGTAGTCACTGCTGTTGTGTTGTTCTCTCTGTTATCAGCCATTATCACAGGCTATAGATATATATATATATACTGTATATACAGCAGGGGCTCGCTGGCTGCTCTCAGGACACGTTCACACCTGGGGATTTAGGAGAAAACTCCCGCTATAAGGTAAGATGACATCAGTATATACAATATGTAATAATACTCCCTCAGTGACCCCCATATAATATAATACCTCCTCAGTAGCCCCCATATAATATAATAATCTCTCAGTAGCCCCCATATAATATATTGCCCCCTTCTGGTCCATCGCACAATATTAAACATATAACATAATCTTCCTGGGCTCGCCCGTTCCCATGGAGCTTCCTGCAGGCTCTGGCGCTGCCTCTGGTTCGGGGCTCATCGCTCCTCCTGCCTCAGACATCACTAGACGAGCCCTGATGGTGGAGCCTGGAGATGATCGCTCTGTGCCCACCATTGTATTCAGCTCTATCTGCTTCCTGAGGACATAGAGTTACACTGGGGATAGTGGGAGAACACCTGAAATGTGGCCTGCCCTGCTGAATCCAGGAAGGCTGAGAGGGGCCCCTGCTGCCATAGGGCCCGGTGTAGGGGCACCATTTATCCTATGGTTAAAGAGCCCCTGACTACAGACAGTAACAGGAGTGAGACTGGGGGGAAGGGTCTGGTGCGGGCAGTGGTGAATGAAGAGGGCCCGGTCACAGCTCTAATGTAGAGGGGCCCCTCCTCAGTACTAGATCCTCCAGCTCATCCAGTTTCCTCCTCTTCTCCTCCAGAACGCTCCTTCTCCTGAATGACCCACCAAGGATGGACAAGGACAGGAATGAGATCACCAGAAGAATATTAGACTTCACCTTGGAGATCATCTACCTGCTGAGCGGAGAGGTAAGTGTACTACATTTCTATCATCTCCACCAACATAGAAGGGATTCTTTACTGTAAGAGCAGTGAGACTATGGACTGTACCTATAACAAGGAGGCGTCCACTACATCTAGAGGAAAGAAGGTTTATACACAACATAGAAGGGATTCTTTACTGTAAGAGCAGTGAGACTATGGACTGTACCTATAACAAGGAGACGTCCACTACATCTAGAGGAAAGAAGGATTATACACAACATAGAAGGGATTCTTTACTGTAAGAGCAGTGAGACTATGGACTGTACCTATAACAAGGAGGCGTCCACTACATCTAGAGGAAAGAAGGTTTATACACAACATAGAAGGATTCTTTACTGTAAGAGCAGTGAGACTATGGACTGTACCTATAACAAGGAGGCGTCCACTACATCTAGAGGAAAGAAGGTTTATACACAACATAGAAGGGATTCTTTACTGTAAGAGCAGTGAGACTAAGGAGCACTGTGTTAGAGGAAGTTGACATGGTGAATTTAATATAGGAGTCAAGAAGTGTCTGGAGTGTAATAATATTCCAAGTTACAGTGCTGGCCAAAAGTATTGGCACCCCTGCAATTCTGTCAGATAATACTCAATTTCTTCCAGAAAATGATTGCAATCACAAATGCTTTGGTAATAATATCTTCATTTATTTTGCTTGCAATGAAAAAACACAAAAGAGAATGAAAAAAAAAGTCAAATCATTGATCATTTTACACAAAACTCCAAAAATGGGCCGGACAAAAGTATTGGCACCCTCAGCCTAATACGTGGTAGCACAACCTTTAGACAAAATAACTGCGAACAACCGCTTCCGGTAACCATCAATGAGTTTCTTCCAATGCTCTGCTGGAATTTCTCCAGGTCCCTGAGATGTGAAGGGCGCCTTCTCCAAACTGCCATTGTGAGATCTCTCCTTGGGTGTTCTATGGGATTCAGGTCTGGACTCATTGCTGCCACTTTACAAGTCTCCAGTGCTTTCTCTCAAACCATTTTCTAGTGCTTTTTGAAGTGTGTTTTGGGTCATTGTCCTGCTGGAAGACCCATGACCTCTGAGGGAGACCCAGCTTTCTCACACTGGGCCCTACATTATGCTGCAGACTTCATAATGCCATGCACACGGTCAAGCAGTCCAGTGCCAGAGGCAGCAAAGCAACCCCAAAACATCAGGGAACCTCCGCCATGTCTGACTGTAGGGACCGTGTTCTTTTCTTTGAAGGCCTCTTTTTTTTCCCTGTAAACTCTATGTTGATGCCTTTTCCCAAAAAGCTCTACTTTTGTCTCATCTGACCGGAGAACATTCTTCCAAAAAGTTTTTGGCTTTCTCAGGTAAGTTTTGGCTTTTTTCTGTCTCTGGGTCAGAAGTGGGGTCTTCCTGGGTATCCTACCATAGAGTCCCTTTTCATTCAGACGCCGACGGATAGTACGGGCTGACACTGTTGTACCCTCGGACTGCAGGGCAGCCAGAACTTGTTTGGATGTTACTCGAGGTTCTTTAGCCACCATCCGCACAATCTTTCGTTGAAATCTCTCGTCAACTTTTCTTTTCCGGCCACATCTAGGAAGGTTAGCCACAGTGCCATGGGCTTTACACTTCTTGATGACACTGCGCACGGTAGACACAGGAACATTCAGGTCTTTGGAGATGGACTTGTAGCCTTGAGATTGCTCATGCTTCCTCACAATGTCGCTTCTCAAGTCCTCAGACAGTTCTTTGGTCTTCTTTCTTTTAGTTTCAATAATTTTTATTGATTTTCAAAATAAATGTGAGAGAATATTGACATACATTATGATATACATTCTTACATAATTTGTTCAAGGCATATTCTTTGGATTGTACATCAATGAGACAGCAAACAGAAATTGAGTAAGCGATAACAGTAACAATAACACTAACATTTAGGCACATTTCCAGGGTTAGCATGACATATTTCAAAGACGATCCTTTCATATGTTCCATTCCACTTCCACTCCCTAAAACCTCCTTGCTTCCTGGCTCTCGTTATGCAACAAATCGAGAGTTAGCCCATGCGTCCCATATGTTTGCAAATCTAAGATAGGAGTCATTTCCCATTGCAATTACCCTCTCATAGGTATATGTAGTATTAATAGCCAGCAACAATGCGGAGTCTGACGGAGGGATAACTGATCTCCATCTTTGCACCAACATTAATTTAGCTATTGTCAAGATTTTACAGAGGAGTTTTTTATATTTGTTCAATTCCTCAGGAATTCCAATTGATAGGATGGCCAGAGGTGAGGAGTAGGGGAGGCGGAAATTAAATATTTCTGATAACATGTCAAAGACCCTATGCCAGTATCCACAAATTATAGGGCAATGTCCCAAAATATGGATAAGGGTTCCTTTCCCTCCACATCCTCTCCAGCACTCCTCAGAGACTGATGGGTATGCCCTATGTAAAGTGGATGGGGTTCTGTACCACCTTGAAGTCACTTTCATAGCCGTTTCTATGTGAGTATTGCATTTTAAGGATGTATGACTAAGTTTGATAGCTTGTTCCCACTCATCCAAGGTGATGGTTCTTCCCAAATCCCTCTCCCAACAACGGAATGGTGTAGATCTAGTAAAAGTTGCTACTCCATCCATTCTATCGTATAGAAACCTTAAACCCCTCATCTTAGTCGACATCCAGGTGAATACCTTATTACTGTGGGGTACTGTCGATATCGGGTTCTTAGATATAAAATGCCTTATTTGAGAGTACTTAAGGAAGTCACCTCTATGAATTCCAAATTTCTGTGTTAGATCTGTAAATGATAAAAATTGCTTGGTATCAGATTGTAAGTGGGAGACCTGTGTAATCCCCTTCGTCTCCCACTCCGAAATTACTAGGTCTTCTATCGCCCAGGCCATAAGTGACAAAGGCATCTCTGAGGCATAAAAGTGACTTGTAGGATTTGCTTTCCCGTGAAGCAGCTTCCATGCAGTCACAGCTGCTTGCATAACTGGGGACAGGGACTCGGGCATAGGAATGTTCCAGAAGGGCGCCCACAAGGTATCCTTCAGTCTTAAAGGATATATGAACGATTGCTCTATGTGGATCCATGGTACCGAGGTATCAGCTAATCTCCATCTAGCGCACTGTGCGACTAGGGACGCTATGTAATAATTCCTAACCACTGGCACCCCCAGTCCTGCCGCTTCTCTTTGTTTAAATAGGAAGCTTTTGTTAACCCTGGGTCTCCTTACATTCCATATGTATTTTGAGATCATCCTTTGCATAGTTTCGAAAAACGAAACTGGGACGGCTATCGGGAGTGTGCGAAACAGATATAGGAGTCTGGGCAATAATAACATCTTAAAAGCCGCGACATGTCCCATCCAAGACACGTCTATTGGGGACATTCTCTCCATCTCATCCTGCAGTGTTTTCAACATGGGTATGTAATTATTTCTATATAGGGCCCCCGTATTGGGTGTCACCTGTATCCCCAAATATTGAACACCCTCCTTCCTCCAATCAAAGTCATATTTCGACTGAAGGGGATGTAGTAAAGAGGGAGGGATATGCAAGGGTAAAGCTTGTGATTTGGCCATATTTAATTTATAATATGATAAGTGACCAAAATTAGCTATAATCTCCATAAGTCGGGGAATAGACTTTAGTGGCTTGGACAAAGTAAGAATGATATCATCTGCATATAATGATATAAGATGAGTTTTGTCCCATATATTAATGCCACCCACCTCTGGGTCCAGTCTAATTGCTTGGGCCAGCGGTTCCATCGAGAGAACAAATATCAGCGGTGAGAGGGGGCACCCCTGTCTAGTCCTGTTCGTTATTAAAAAGGGATCTGACCAGGGGCACACCGCTAATGAGGCGGAGCTAACTTATCAGTTTCGGGGGGCGGCATTTTGATTGACCTAAATCAGCCCAAGACAGGCCGCTTTAAAAAACATGCTGAGCGGGACCTGTCCTGGGCTGGTTTAGCGTTTTAGGCAGGGGAGGAGAGCGGTAGCTCGGGGCGGCTGTGCAGAGACAGCGCTGCTTCAAGACTCACCTATTGTCAGCAGCGCTGCTCCAGCGGCCCTTGCCCTCCGCCTCCGCCCCCGTTCACTTACCCTGCTCTTTGCTCTCTGCCCCCGCCCGCACCCACGCTTGGCTGCGTGCATCACGTGACAAGACCTGACGTGATAGGATACACAGTGGCTCCTGCGCGGTCTCCTAAGGTGTCCCTGCTCTCAGAAGCGCTACTGAGGTAAGTTTCATATTAGATAAATATTGCTTTTCTAAGTATTTATCACCTATCCATAGGATAGGGAATAAATACCAGATTGATGATGATGGCGGGTTGGGTCACGCGGGGGGGGGGGGGGGTGAGGCAAGGTTTGGGGTGCGGTGGATGATGGGTGTCGCAGGGGGGCAAGTGAGGCAAGGTTTGGTGTGCGGTGGATGATGGGTGTCGCGGGGGGGGCGGGTGAGGCAAAGTTTGGGGTGCGGTGGATGTTGGGTGTCGCAGGGGGGAGAGTGAGGCAAGGTTTGGGGTGCGGTGGATGATGGGTGTCGCAGGGGGGCGGGTGAGGCAAGGTTTGGGGTGCAGTGGATGATGGGTGTCGCAGGGGGGGGCGAGTGAGGCAAGGTTTGGGGTGCGGTGGATGTTGGGTGTCGCTGGGGGGGGCGAGTGAGGCAAGGTTTGGGGTGCGGTGGATGTTGGGTGTCGCTGGGGGGGGCGAGTGTGGCGCCTGTTTATATTATACGCTGTCTGTTTATAGTGACCGTGTGATGTAATTCCAGCCTTATCACATAGACGTGTACAGGACGAGGCTGTAGTTACATTACATGGCCGCTATGAGATGAATGACACTATGTAAACAGAGAAGCGGTCACGGCGCTTACACAGGTACCATTCACACAGCTGATCAGTGGGGGTCCTGGGTTTTTGAGCCCCACTGATTAGTTTATTAATGACCTGGAAAACCTTTTAATTAGTTAACACCTGGGGTATTATTAATAAGGGGCACTATTTATACAGGGTACACACGGACATTATTAATATAAAGATACACTTGGGGGTATTATTCATTATGGGGGGTTATATCATATATTATATAATTGGGGTAGCAGCAGGATGGGGGCTTTGTGTAGGTGAGGACAATGTGGGTCGGTGCCTGGAAAAGTGAGGAGCCAAAGATGTCTGTGTTGCAAACTTTACAGAGACAAGTCACAGCTGGAAGAAGTGGTCATGGCGGTCCGGAGGGAAGAGAAGGGAAATGTGACCGATTAGTCAGAGACGTCACCTGTAAGTCACAGAATGTTACTGCCCTGTATTCACCTAAATGATAGAGGATAAATACCTGAGTGATGGGGGTCTGTCTGCTGAGACCCCCACTGAGCCTGAGAATTGGGTTTTTTCCCCCCACTAGGTGGGAATTCAGCCTGACCGCAGCCATATATATAGGTGTCACTTGGTGGATGGACGAACCCGCGGGGCTCTCATTCACTTTAATGGGAGCGCCAAAGATACCCGAAGTCCAGTCCTCAGCTATCTGCGGCGCTCCTATTATAGAGAATGGGGGCCACGGGGGCTCGTCCATCCACCAAGCAGAAGATGTGTGACGTTACTTTCATTGTTAATGCCGTGTTGTTGATCTGATACTGAAGTAATACAGGAAGAAGAATTCTTATAAACTGTTTTATAACTTTGTGTATTGTGTATATTGTGCGACGATAAGAGTGTGTTAAACTAGTAGCATGGAAACTCAGTTTTTTTTTTTTTTTTTTTTTTTTGGGTGGGGGGGGCGTCTTTCTATTAGTCCGCCTCAGGCAGCAAAGAGGCTAGGGTCACCACTGGATCTGACACTACCCCGTTAGTGAATACTCTTGCAGAAGGCGCAGAATACAGTGCCTCAATTGCTCTCAGAATAGCTCCCTCGAACCCCATCCTCCTAATCACCAGGAAGGCATACGACCAGCAAATGCGGTCAAACGCCTTCTCGGCATCTAATGCGAGAACCACTGCTTCCATTTTTTTTTTAGTTAATATGATGTATAAAATTCAAAATGCGTCTGGTATTGTCATATGATTGCCTCCCCTTCACAAATCCCACCTGGTCGTAATTTATTAGGCTCGGAAGACAAGCTGCTACTCTATTTGCTATAATTTTGGCGTAAATTTTTAAATCTGAGTTTAATAGGGATATTGGTCGAAAGTTTTGGGGGCTGGTGGCAGGCTTGCCCGGTTTAGGCAACGTCACCACCAGTGCCTCCTGATTGTCCCCCGGAATAGTGCCAGAGTCTACCACAGTCGTTAAAAAGGACAACAGCGGGTTAAGCAAAATTGGAGAAAACTTTTTATAATACTCATTAGTGAGGCCATCTGGGCCCGGGGATTTTCGGGGTGGCAGCGACTTAATTACTGACAGCAACTCTGATGATGTGATGGGCTCGTTCAAAGAGTCTAGTTGTGCTTTTGTGAGTGTGGGCAATTGGGAGCTTGCAAGAAAGTTTACAATGTCTTGTTTCGCCGGAGGTATCACAGAAGAGTCCTCTTTAATATTATATAAGCCTTCGTAGAAAGCTTTAAATGCGTTGGCGATGCCACTAGGATCATAGATTGTGTGTGTACCATCCTTACTCTGAAGAAACGGGATTTTAGACCTGGCATGTTTTTGTTTAAGCTTGGACGCTAAGAGCTTGCCTGCTTGGTTAGATTGAGAGTAGTAAGTAGCTTTCACCCTTTTCAGGTTCTTCTCATATTTATGCAGTAGACAGGCTGTCAATTGTTGACGTAGCGTCACCAATTTTGCAGCATTGGAGGGTGAAGGAGATTTTTTATTATCGTTATCTATAGATTTTATCTGGTGCAATAGTCGGTCAATTTCTGCTAGCCTAGTTTTCTTTTCTATGTGACCCAATCGAATAAATGTTCCTCTGATAAAGGCTTTATGTGAATTCCACTATATATCAGGGCTAGATACTGAGGGAGCATTAATCTGAAAGAATTCCTTCAGGTTATTTTCCAAAATTGCTTTATATTTTGGCTGCGACATTAAGAATTCATTGCAACTCCAGATATACGCTCTAGGGCAATCATATTTTTCCATTAGGGTCAGGGTTATTGCTGCATGGCCTGACCAAGTTATTTGTGAAATTTCCGACTGCACGGCAAGGGGAATACTAGCTTGTTCTATTAGAAATAAATCTATTCTTGAATAGCTATTGTGTACAGTTGAATAGTAAGTATAATCTTTTTCGGTATTATGAAGGATACGCCAAATATCAAATAAGTCATGGCGCCATATAGCCTGCGAAAAGGAAGGATGACGTGTCGCTATGCTAGAGGTAGTGTCTACCCCTGGATCTGGAGCCATGTTAAAGTCTCCCATTAATACTAAGCATCCTTGTTTTCTTCGCTCCACTGCTTTCATGAGTTTCCCCAAGAATGACACCTGTCTTTTGTTTGGGGTGTAGACCGAGACCAACGTGTACGTGACATTATTAAGGATACAAACTAATATGACAAATCGCCCTCCAGGGTCACCATAATAGGACACCAGCTGAAATGCCACTGAATCTTTGATTCCTATTAGTGTTCCCCTGCGCTTGGAGGTACAGTGAGCGTGAAATATGTGTGGGTATGAGGCTTGCTTGATGCGAGTGGCATCCACCTCCAAAAGATGTGTTTCCTGAACTGCAAGAATGTCACAGCCCTGAAGTCGGGCCTCTCGCCACAAATTGGCTCTCTTTTGAGGGGAGTTCAAACCTCTGACATTCATAGACATAATTTTAAGTACCATAATTCACATTTAGTAATGCTTCAAAGATCTTACCACGACCACCCACTTCAGATGTTACCAGTAGCAGTAGGGAGCAGAATCGTCCCCGCCTTGTGTAGTCACGACGCCCCATGTGCCAGAACCGAAGAGCAAACAAACTGCAGAGACATAAAAACCAGTGGGTAAGCCACCGAAACAAAACAAGTAAAAGAAATGTGGTACAGCGGACCAGCGGCTGTTGTAATCTTGGGGGGATAAGTTCAGCAATAGTGGACATACGAAATCCGTTGTAGAGTGAGTCTCTAGCTGTTCCGCCTTTTTGGTGGACGCCTTGGGGTTTTCGGTCGATGCCATCCATCTGACACAGGGCCAGGTGGTGGTTTGGAGGTCAGATCACTGGTTGCAATGTCCCATTTATTTAGCAATTTTTTGCCATCTTCCGGGGAGTTGATAACATAAGTAAGGTTGTCTCGTTATACGATCACTCTAACCGGGAATCCCCATTTGTATAGGATATTATGTTGGCGTAACGCTGTAGTGATAGGGATAAATTGCCTTCTTAGTTGTAGTGTTGCAGCCGAAAGATCAGAGTAGATAGATATTTTCTGGTATGGATCAGGTAAATGGCCAATTTTCCGTGAGGTCAGCAGCACCATCTCTTTAGTGCGGTAGAAATGGATCTTTGCTAGGACATCTCTGGGTACGGTTTCATCCAGATGTGAAGACTCTGTGTGCTCTATCAATAGTTAATTCCATTTTCGTAAGACTTGGCATTAGCGTGCGCATCAGATCTAGAAGGAAAACTGTGAGGTTATTCGCAGATACGGACTCTGGAATCCCTCGGAATTTCAGATTGTTGCGCCGCGAGCGATCCTCTAGGTCTGCTATTTTAGATTTAAGATATGACACATCCTTTTCCACCGCATTGTGAGCATCTATTAGAAGATTATGTGAGGCGGCAAATTCCGCCATTTTAGATTCCACATGAACTGTGCGTTTCTGCAATTCTTGAAGGCCTCTATCTAGCGGTTTAACCATTAAGGACATGTCTCTTGTCAGAGATTTACAGAAGGTCATAAGCATGTTTTTCATGGTGGCCTCAGTGAATAAACTCTCTGTTGCCGGAATATCCGCAAAAAAATCGGTGGATGGCGGTATGTGCTGTGTAGTATCGCTCACCTCTCTTTCTTGGGGCTCCTCTGTCTGGATCCTGGGCTTCTGTTTGGCCGGGCTAGCAGTAGGCGAGGTGGGTGTCTCCGCATTATGTAGGCCTATAGGCCTCGGTGCGTCGGCCCGAGAAGGCCCCGAAACTGCGCTCCCCCCGGCCCGCGGAGAGACGGCCCCGACGCCTCCGGACCTCCGCATTCCATCAGCTGATGAAGCGACGGCGCTGACAGCGTTCTCCGCTGCGCCGATAGCGTGAGCTTCTCCTCCGGAGGGTCTCGAGTTGGAGTCGAGGCCCCGGAGACCGCGCTGGAGTGTGAGCCGCCGCCATTTTGATCTTCCCCACCTCCGTGGGGGAAGTAAAAATCTGATATTATCTGCGGCTTTACCGAAGATTTCCTTCTTCTCGGCATCCCTAGAGGTAAGGCAGCTTTCCCAGTGTCTTTTGGGTTAATATAATCCACAGGCACGTCGCTAATTTGTCGCTATAAGAGACTCAGGCCTGGAGCTGTGCAGCTATTGCGGTGACCAGATGGAAGGTAACGCTGCAGTTGGGATTGCGGGGGTGCAAACAGCGCAGACTTGTCACGGTCTCTGGGCACGAGGGCGCAGCGCTGGTGCTGTCCCACGTTACCACCACTGATACCGGTGATGAGGGGGCTGCACAAATGTTGGTGGTGATTGTTCCCCCGGGGCGCTTCCCCTATACTGTGCCGACTGGTGGTGTTTGGGGCGCCCTGATGTTGTCGGTGCAGAGTCAGACACAGAAACGGTTGTAAAGTTGAACTTTTACTTCCATGGGTGTGGAGGCACAAATGCTTAAACAGTTTCTTCAATACAAAACAACGGGGTACGCCTGGTGACACAGCAAAGTCCTGGGGTGCAGGGTAGACTTGATGAAAGGTGTTCCTAGCCCCTTATACTTCAGTGTTACAGCCCTAAGGTGCGTCTGGGCTCCTATTTGGCACATAGGAGGATGCCCACCACGATACTAGTACATAATATTCCCCACTCACGTTATGTGGTCCTGATAGCTCAGAGTTTCGGGGTGCAATAGTCAGGGTGGCAGGATATTCCACAGGTCTGGCCTTGGCCCCTGGATCCTGTGATACTTGCTATGGAGCACGTGTTCCAGAATGTTCTCTCCACAGTCTCATGCTGACAAGATAATGATGCTTGACTTCCTTCAGGGCGATGGCTAGGCAGACAGGGGACAGGATCTTCTGAATAGCTGGAGTATGTCAGCTCTCCAACCTTCCTGGGCCTGTCTAGGACTTGAGGTTCCTGCACTAAACTCACTGCTTTCTTCACAGGACATCACACTTATCTCCTCACCTCCTCCTCCTCCTAACACTCCACACTTCTAACTCCTCACACGCAGGACCTTCCTGCAGGGGTGTTACCATGGGGACCCAGTGATCAGCTGACTCCTCCCCTTTTCCCAGGCGATGTCCTCCCATTGGACATTTGGTTACTATTCAATCCTATGCGAGGTGTAATGCATGTGTGAGGCTCACTAGGTGGCGCTGTGTTGTGTGAGACTCAGGACCCCCTGCTATGTCACACAGGCTATGAAGCAACAGGAAATAATACAATGCACAGAGATCACCCTCAGCCCAGCCATAGCCAGCTCTGGGATGCCACACTATGCGACCATTCCCTTCCACAGTCAGGCTCCGCACCCGGTCTTCTTTCTTTTCTTCATGCTCAATGTGGTACACACAAGGACACAGGACAGAGGTTGAGTCAACTTTAATCCATTTCAACTGGCTGCAAGTGTGATTTAGTTATTGCCACCACCTGTTATGTGCCACAGGTAAGTAACAGGTGCTGTTAATTACACAAATTAGAGAAGCATCACATGATTTTTCAAAGGGTGCCAATACTTTTGTCCATCCCCTTTTTTATGTTTGGTGTGGAATTATATCCAATTTGGCTTTTTGACAATTCTTTTTGTGGTTTTCCATTGAAGACAAATTAAATGAAGATATTATTACCAAAGCATTTGTGATTGCAATCATTTTCTGGAAGAAATTGAGTATTATCTGGCAGAATTGCAGGGGTGCCAATACTTTTGGCCATCACTGTATAGTCAGTAGATTACTGGAGATCGGGCGATGATCCAGGGATTTATTCTAATTGTCAGGTTTTGATTCAGTAAGGGTTTTTTTCCGTTTTTTTCCCAAATTCTCTCTCCATACACAGGAATACTCACTAGTGAAGAAGACATCGGGGGACTGTGTGGCCCCCAGCAGCCATCTCCTGGAGTCAGGAGGATGGAGCAGGAGCCGGGGCCCCATCACAGAGCCAGGAGGAGGATGGAGCAGGAGCCGGGGCCCCATCACAGAGCCAGGAGGAGGATGGAGCAGGAGCCGGGGCCCCATCACAGAGCCAGGAGGAGGATGGAGCAGGAGCCGGGGCCCCATCACAGAGCCAGGAGGAGGATGGAGCAGGAGCCGGGGCCCCATCACAGAGCCAGGAGGAGGATGGAGCAGGAGCCGGGGCCCCATCACAGAGCCAGGAGGAGGATGGAGCAGGAGCCGGGGCCCCATCACAGAGCCAGGAGGAGGATGGAGCAGGAGCCGGGGCCCCATCACAGAGCCAGGAGGAGGATGGAGCAGGAGCCGGGGCCCCATCACAGAGCCAGGAGGAGGATGGAGCAGGAGCCGGGGCCCCATCACAGAGCCAGGAGGAGGATGGAGCAGGAGCCGGGGCCCCATCACAGAGCCTCCCCCTCTCTCCCTGATACATGAGCAGAAGATTCTAGAACTCACCAACAAGATGATTGAGCTGCTGACTGGAGAGGTGACACTGCTGGGAATGCTGGGAAATTCTCCAGTAACAGCACTGGAGGGGTCTGGGTGATGACTGTATCATTGTGTTGTCAGGTTCCTATAAGGTGTCAGGATGTCGCTGTCTATTTCTCCATGGAGGAGTGGGAGTATTTAGAAGGACACAAGGATCGGTACAAGGAGGTCATGATGGAGGATCACCGGCCCCCCCGGACATCACATGGTAAGGAGAGACTGTATACTGTATATATACCGGCCCCCCGGACATCACATGGTAAGAAAAGACTGTATACTGTATATATACCGCCCCCCGGACACCACATGGTAAGTATAGATTATATACTGTATATATACGGGCACGGGCTGGCACTGATATCTGTATTACAGCCTTAACCTGTCCCCGGGGTTGGACTTACATGTACATCATAGTGTCAGGTGGGTATACAGAGTAGATCAGGGGCTGAGCCTGCTCCATATACGTTGGTCCTGGCTGGATTATACAGCGGACATTCGCCGGCACTTTCTGGCATCGGGACTCACTCTGATAATTTTACTCCTCGGATACCGCGGTCAGTAGTGACAGCGACGTCTTCTCTGTGCTCCGATAACCCACATCTGGCAATGTCTGAGGTAATAAGACATAAATGATACTAATATACTGCTATATACCCATCATCACCGCAGCCTTGTGTATAGTCCAGGCCCCTGATTACACAGCACTACAGACCCAACATGGCCACAGATGAAGGGACCAGACCCATCCAACACTGTGTATGTGCTAGTTACCTATGCCAAGTGCTGGGATATAATGGAGGCCACTGGTATTAGTGTATTACACCAGGGGGCGCCACTGCTTAGTACATGATAATGGGCTTATTACAGTATATTAGTAAGTTGCTCACAGTGTTTCCAGCACATTGTTAAAGTGGCCAATCACTTTAAATTTCTAAGATTTCTTAGGTGTTATTTCTGGTGTGGCCGCTTATTGTACTGTGTGTGAATAAGAAAATATTAGTATATGAAACAGTGTATTCTACCCACGTGGAAGGGCCGGTAACCATAACAGTAATGTCTCTGTATCTCCGGGCTATATCACTGATACATTATAAACTTCTCCAAAAACTGCCTGTGTGTTTCCAGCCTAATCGGAATTTCTGTACTTTGTGTTTTGAAAAATAAAATACTAATCATTAAATCTATTTTTAATCCTGACAGAAAATCCCAGTAAGATCTCTGAGGGAAACTTCATGTTATCAGTAAGTGATAAAGGAGAAGATGAAGATATGATGGAGCGCTGCTCAGGAGAAAACCTCATTACCCCTAATGTACATCCAGGACATCACAGTACAGATCCATCATATAATCCTCCGAATCATGAGGAACCTTCTGACCAATCACAGATTGTGACCACAAGTACCAGGAAGAAAGAGGGGAAAAGGTTTCAGTGTGGGGAATGTGGAAAAGAGTTTACACATAGATCAGATTTCTCTAAACACAAAGTAATTCACACAGGAGAGAAGCCATATTCGTGTTTAGAGTGTGGGAAATGTTTTACTCAGAAAGGATATCTTGTTATACATGAGAGAATTCACACAGGAGAGAAGCCGTATTCATGTTCAGAATGTGGGAAATGTTTTACAGGGAAAGGACATCTTGTTAGACATGAGAGAAGTCACACAGGAGAGAAGCCATATTCATGTTCAGAATGTGGAAAAGGTTTTACAAAGAAAGGATCTCTTGTTTCACATGAGAAAAATCATACCGGAGTAAAACAGTTTTCATGCTCACAATGTGGGAAATGTTTTAAAGATAAACAATGTCTTGTAGTACATCAGGGAAGTCACACAGGAAAGAAGCCATATTCATGTTCAGAATGTGGAAAATGTTTTGCAGATAAACGATATCTTGTATTACATGAGAGAATTCACAAAGGAGAGAAGCCATATTGATGATCTACTGTTTGTGTCATGGATCCATGAAAGAAAAGTCTTGTAGGTATAAAGAAGAAGAGAGAAACTTTGATTATTACCAAACCCGTAAAGCTTAATTGTCCCCCTGTACCTCGCTTTTCTTCACTGGATTCATACAGGACACTGTGTGCTTGCAAGATGTAATAGTAATGTGTAGAGACGAGCGAATTTCTGAAAAGTTCGATTCGGCACTTCTATTTGAAGTTCCAAAAAAATTTGCTTCGATCCAAAGTACTTTGCGGCGAATATCGCTAAAAAACAGCTATTTCCTGGCTTCAGAGAGCTTATATAGTGGTGTAGAACACTGTGTCTTGCAGTAACACGCATAGGGAGCCTACTGTGGTAGTGACACAATACTGTGAGTCAGTATGACACGCACATGACAGGTGTCGCTCTTAAAACCGCTGCACAGTTCACTTATTTGGACAGTTACGGGGCCAAAACTGTCCAACTAACTCAAGTGTGAACTCAGCCTTACAGGTCCATGTTAGTGCCAGGTAGAAAGAACTGTACAGAGGCCCAACATCCTACTGTAGAGTGAAAGAGCGCACTGCTTTTACACCGTCATCTGCTGATTCCACATAGATGTCTACAGAGTGGCAAGGCAGCATAATGTGGAGTTGCCAGCAGCATGAGGAGGCCATACAGTGACCCAATGGAAGCGGCATTAGGAGGACATAGAGTGAACCAGTGGCTGCGGCATGAGGAGTACACAGAGTGATCCAGTGGAAGCGGCATGAGGAGGGCATACAGTGACCCAATGGAAGCGGCATTAGGAGGACATAGAGTGAACCAGTGGCTGCGGCATGAGGAGGCCATACAGTGACCCAGTGGAAGCGGCATGAGGAGTACACAGAGTGATCCAGTGGAAGCGGCATGAGGAGGGCATACAGTGACCCAGTTCCTCCCTTGTGTGACTTTGTTCACCCAGGCAAATGAGGTGTAGAACAGCGTGACACCGCTGTGCCCTGCACATGTGGTCATGTGGTATGCTGGAGGAGCATACACCTTATTTAGTGTGGAAACCCATAAGGAGGACCATATTCGCCATTTTGTTCCCACTATAAAGTTGCAGGACATTTATCAATACAGTATTGTCCATAATTCGGAGCCACAAATCTCTGCCTTTATCACACTTTTGTTATAGGTGTTCATTAGTGGGGAAAGAAATAAGGGGCATATTTGCCATTCTCTTCAAAGTAAAAAATAACAGGCCTCTTTGCCCTTTGCAATTACGTTTTTTCATCAAACAATATGTTAGACAGAGAAGTCAGTTACAGAGGCCTGAGCTCCCAGTGTCAGCTAGTGGTCGTGTCTTGACCAGAAACCCAACAGTTGTAGACTGGTTGACTTAGTCATCCTATTCATCTCAAGTCACCCTCAGCCAAGAGTCTTTGGGTTTGTCAGACACAACCCTTAGTTGGCATGGCCCGGCAGCAGGCCCTGTGCCCTCACCTGTCCTCACCCTGCCTCTGTCCTGTTCTGTTCCCTCAGCCAGAGAAATACTCTATTCTGTGGGCTCAGATCCACTATACAGTGAGGAGGAGGTATTATTATTTATTATTATAATTTATTATTATTGTGTATTTATATAGCACCATTAATTCCATAGTGCTGTACATTATTATATTAATCCCATGGTGCTCTGTACATTATTATATTAATCCCATGGTGCTGTACATTATTATATTAATTCCATGGTGCTCTGAACATTATTATATTAATCCCATGGTGCTGTACATTATTATATTAATTCCATAGTGCTCTGTACATTATTATATTAATTCCATGGTGCTCTGTACATTATTATATTAATTCCATGGTGCTCTGTACATTATTATATTAATTCCATGGTGCTCTGTACATTATTATATTAATTCCATGGTGCTTTACATTTAATGATTTTATACGGTACACTAGATATACAAAACAGATAATACTAACAGTGATCACTGGCACAGTGGGATAGAGGGCCCTGCCCGCAAGGGCTTACAGTCTATGAGGGAAGAGGGATAGAGACAGAAGGTGGGGGTAGAGGCTGTACAGATGGCGGTGTGGTGACAGTAGTGTTATTGGGGGTTGTACAGATGGTGGTGTGGTGACAGTAGTGTTATTGGAGGTTGTAGGCCTTCCTGAATAGGTGAGTCTTCAGGGCCTTCTTGAAGCTTGTGATTGTGGGGGACAGTCTTATGTGTCTTGGTAATGAGTTCCAGAGTATCGGGGATGCAGCGGAGAAGGAGTGGATCCTTATGGAGGGGACAGGTTGTGGATGGCTTTGTATGTCAGCGTTATTAATTTGAACGCTATTCGCTGGGCAATCGGTAGCCAGTGAAGGGATTGGCAGAGGGGAGCGACCGATGTAGAACGGGCAAAGAGGTATATTAAGCGAGCGGCACAATTTAAGGTGGACTGGAGGGGGGTGAGAGTATTTGCTGGGAGGCCATGGAGAAGGCTGTTACAGTAGTCTAAGCGGGAGATTATGAGGGCGTGGACTAGCATCTTTGAAGTTTTAGGGGTGGGGACTTGAAGGATAGGTCAGAGTTCAAGGTTATCCCAAGGCAGCGGACTCGTGGGACAGTCAGCAGCTACTGCTCAGCTAAGATCTGGAGGAGACATCCGCTGCTTACTCCGGTAGGCGAGCAAGTAGTGATGAGGAGAGTGGCATGGGAGCTGGTGTTGAGGAGGACATCAGTGAACTGCAGACTGTAGTGGATGACGATGTAGCCGATCGTAATTGGGAGGGGGCTTCATCGTTATCAGGAGAAGAGGGTTGCAGCTTACGCATGAGGCAGTGGGGCGTGGCAGCAGTGTGAGGTCGGGAGCTAAATGTGCCCAGGGTAGACCACCCGCTTCACAGCAGCCTACCTGCCTGGAAAGCAGTGGTGCAGGGGTTCACGGAGGCCGTGGCGGTAGTAGTCAGTTAGTGCAGAGTGTTGGGGGTGAAATCACCTACTCGGCAGTTTGGCAGTTTTTTGTAAAGCCGTCGGGGGAGGTGAACATGGCCATGTGTTCAATCTGTGGGCAGAAGGTGAAGCGTGGCCAGGGTGCCAATGTTGGTAACGCAGCCCTGCATCAACATATGCAGCATCACCATAAAGTGGCCTGGGAGAGCTGTGGCTTCAATGTGGTGGTCCAGCCTGTTGCAGCAACCGCTGCAGCACCCAGTGGCACGCACCACATTTCAGGCAGCCAAGGCTCCACCACCTCAGCTGAAGGAAGCTGTGTGTCCTTCCCATCATCTGCTGGTTGTGATGTTCCTGCTCCTCCTCCTCCTAGTCAGTCATTGCGTCAGCAATCCATTTCCAAGTGGTTGGCTCTGCACCTTTCAGAGAACTCATGGCTTTTGCTGAGCTGAGGTGGAGAGTCCCAAGCTGTAATTTTTTTTTCCAAAAAGGCAGTACCAGCCCTGCACAAAGATATAGAAGAGAAGGTGGACCAGTCCTTGAGCCTGTCAGTGTCTGCCAAAGTTCACGGCAGCGCCGACAGGTGTAGCTGTAACTATGGGTCAAGGACAATATATGTCATTTACACCAGCAACTTGGACAGGTGACTCAGCTTCAGTCTCCACGTTCTCACGCCGTTGGTCCTGCAACAATGTCCGCCTCATCCTCCACTGCAGGGACAATTTACAGTTCTCCAGTATACTGCATGTGCATGGCACAGCGCTGTTCTACACCTTGTTTGCTTGGGTGAACGAAGTCACACGGGAGGAACTGATCTATGTCCTTCCTCAAGAAATCGAATCCTGACTTTCTCCACGACACCTCAAAAATCAAAACCATGGTGACCGACAACGGGAAGAACATGGTGTCGACACTTCATCAAGGAGGGCTAAGCATGGGCCCTGCATGGTGCACGTGTTCAATCTGGTTGTCAAGTGTTCCACCCATCTGCAAGACATCCTAAAAATGTCAAGGAAACTTTGCATGTACTTCAGCCACTCGTACACTGCCAAGCACACCCTCCTTGAGCTGCAGCGGCAGAACGGCCTCCCACAACATAGGCTGATATGCGATGTTTCCACCTGTTGGAATTCAACCTTCCATATGTTGGATCAACTGTATGAACAGAGAAAAGCCATAAACGATTTCTTGATGATCCAAGCGGATAGTGTTATTCCCCTGTCTAACTTTAATGTTAGCCATGCGTGACACCTGCCGTTTGTTAGTTCCCTTTTGAGGAGGCCACTTTGTTAGTCAGTCGCCAGGACTACGGGATGAACAATGTAATTCCACTGATTCACATCCTGGAAAAGATGCTTTTCAATCTGGCTGGTCAGGGGATTGGAGATGTGGTGTCTACATCTCACGGCCACATGAGCCCTGTGGGGGCTGAACTGGAGGATGAGGAGGACATTGGAGCACAAACAATGTGTAGCCAAATGGGTGGAGAGGAGGGACAGGAGCAACCAGAACAGCCAGAGGTAGATGAGGCAGATGACCCAGACACACCATTGGCAGTATGCAGGGAGTCCCTCGGAGTCACTTGAGCAAATGGCTTGAAGCATGCTGACTTCCTTGCGCAGTGACAGCCAAATTGTCAGCATTTAGTAGAGGGATGACTACTGACTCTCCACCATGTTAGACCCTCGCTACCGGGGAAAAATGGGGGCCTTTTTTACACCCACTGAGAGGGAGGACAAACTGAACTACTATAGAGATATCTTATGTAGTAAGTTGGCTGCTGCCTACCTGCGCCATCGTCCATCCTCTCACATGTCTGACCGGGGGGACCCTGAGAGCTCAACTTGCACTGGCATGGCAGCTGTGGATGAGGGTGGCAGGAGCAGTATCGGCTCCATCAGAATAATGGGAACAAAATGGCGAATATGGTCCTCCTTATGGGTTTAAACACCTTTAAATAAGTGATAACCGCTAAGAATTATTGAATTTTTATTAACAATACTGTTTTAAAATATTTAACCTATATGGATATGCTGAACAAAAATAAACAAAAACAATTGATTATAAATATTTTATTCAAATAACAAAGATAACACTAAAAACAATGTTACATAAAAACAATAATCATGGTAGATTATTATAGTCATTATATAGCTCCTAAATCTCAATTTATCTTTTCAGATAAAGGCCCACGATGGGGCTTTAAATTGTGTGGAAGATGTTCAGCATGTAAATATATGGTGACAACTAAAGAATTCTCTAACTCAGATAATTCACAGGAATTCAAGATTGTGCATTCTATGAACTGCATGAGTGAAGGTGTAATACACCATCTAACCTGTCCATGTGGTCTGATATATATTGGTATGACATCTCGACAATTACGGATACGTATTCTGGAACATGCCAGAGACATCAGGAAAGCCAGACATTACAGGGATTTCCACTCATCGGATAGTCAGACCTTGAAGGTGAGAGCGATAGATCAGATACATATGGGGGTGAGGGCTGGTGACATCATGACTAGATTGTTACAAACAGAAACCAAGTGGATCACGTTGTTACAGACCCTTACCCCGAAGGGATTGAATGACAAAATAGGCTTTGGTGGTTTCTTGTGATTCTGTAGTTTTTCTGGCTCACTCCTAAGAGTAGGCACCATAGCTGTTCTTTTGGTGTTTGCTTTTCTAAATAATTTTTCATTTTTGTGTGGGTCTCATTTCCAGCTATGTTTAATTTTCATGTTAATAATAATATGTTGATTTTTTTGTAGATCTCTAGTTCTATATTTTTCGGGACTCGCTTTTACGTTGTGCGATTATCAGAGGAATGATGAGAGAGACATGCTCCTTTTTTTGGACATTATATTATAATTATGTATATGCTATTAAAAAAGACAGAAAGAGAGAGAAAAATAAAAAATAAAAAAAAAAGGAAGGGAGAAAAAAAGGGAAAATCTTTCCAGTTTACAGACATTCACACCTTCTCATTTCTTCCATTACTATTCAGCACATTTATGCACTCACTACATTCATTCACTCGCCATCACATTACTTTATTTCAAAATATTTTTTTTATAAAGTTTTTTCTTTTACTAAGTTTTATTTTTACTATAATTCTGCACTCACATCCATATTCACATTTCATTGTTCAATATATCACATATGCATCGCTATTGTTTATGCCAGTTTTGCATTTTTCTATGCAGATTATGTAGTGTTGTGTGTGTGTTTTTTTGTCCATCTTATATGGGCACGCTGTTTTTTATCGTGTTCTACTGATATTTATGTATATTGTGTTACTATCTCTGCATGAGTCGGTATTGTATTGCACATGCTCCAGTATTTTCAAAATTGCAAAATCTTGTGTGTTTGCTGGTTTCATGTTTGGATGAATTGCTGGGGTATGCACATGTGCGAGACCATTAGTATTGTGGGATTTCTCTCTTCATCTTAATGGGATGTGGGTGTGGCTTGCCAGCGTCACATGACTCGATCGGCAGTCCACGCCCTTAGTGGTACCACTGGGGGATTTGCATTTCTAATGCTGACTGCATAAGCAGACCTTTACTCTTTTTGGTGACTATGTTTGGCAGTCTCTTATACATTACCTTGCTGTGATTGATTGTGTTACATTATATGTATATTACATTAGTATGCAACATATATTTATATATATTATGTTTTTATAGCTACTTGTATTGTGTGTACTATTTTTGATATAGAAATTAATTGCAGCCATGCCTCTGGGTTGGGTGGGACCTCTACCATGATTATTGTTTTTATGTAACATTGTTTTTAGTGTTATCTTTGTTATTTGAATAAAATATTTATAGTCAATTGTTTTTGTTTATTTTTCTTCAACATATCCATATAGGTTATGTGTTTGCTGATTCATATTCTATGCATCGTGTTTTTGGTGAAAACTGTAGGTTAATATGTCTTAAAATATTGCCTGCAACTTTATACTGGTAACAAAATGGCGAATACGGTCGTTTCCCCACGTTAAAGGCCTTTATTACAGATAAGTGCAGATATTATTGGATGATAATTCAGTTTTTTTTGGCACAATAGTACTGAATAATGTTATGCCTTGTAAGAACAGTGAATAAGCCCCTTATAATAAAGGCCTTTAAAAAGGTTTCTTTTACAGATACGTGCAGATATTAGTGTATGATATTTCACTTATTTTTGCTGTACTGCACTGCAAAAGGCTTGTTGTGTTCCACCTTATAGACACAGATATAAGTAATGAGCAGCAGTATAACGGCAGTGAGTGCTGCAATGTGAATTATGCTGCAAATTCTTACTGTAAGTGACCCTGCAACCACCCCAAATACTTCTCTTAATTCCTCCCTATCCTTTCCCTACAGTTCTAAGGCTCAGCCTCTTTCCCTGAACTTCTATATGTTTTCTGTCTTTCCCTAGCTCCTGCCGACATCTGTCCCTACAGTAAGAGCGATGTGGAATGACTGTACCTAAAATGGCCGAGGGTTTTTATAGGGTTGTGACATCACAGGTCCTGCTGATTAGCTGCACGCTTGGCATTGTGGGTGATCCCGCGCTCACAGAGTCCCTTCCCCTTGTCCTAACGTGTGGCGGCCATTTTAAAAACTTTTTTAAAAAATGCGATTCGATGCATCGAAGCGTGAGGAAATCCGGAATTGTGGCGAATCAAAGATTTCCTGAAATTCGGATTGAATTCCACTTCTGGAGAATCGATTCGCTCGCTCTTGTAATGTGTCATAATCCAGATTGCAGTGTTTTATACTTTTTGTGATGAAGTATGTTCACACGTGGACAAAATTGTTGGTCCCCTCCCTCGTTTAATGAAAGAAAAACCTCACAATGGTCACAGAAAATGAACAAATGAAAGTCAGACATTGCTTTCCAACCAGGCTTCAACAGAATTTTTAAAAAAAGAAAACTCATGAAACAGGCCTGGACAGAAATGAGGGTTCCCTTAACTTAATATTTTGTTGCACAACCTTTTGAGGCAATCCCTGCAATCAAACGATTCCTGTAACTGTCAATGAGACTTCTGCACCTCTCAGCAGGGATTTTGGCCGCTCCTCATGAGCAAACTGCTCCAGTTGTCTCGGGTGTGAAGGGTGCCAGACGACATGTTTCAGCTCCTTCCAAAGATGCTCAATAGGGTTTAGGTCAGGGCTCATAGAAGGCCACTTCAGAATAGTCCAATGTTTTCCTCTTAGCCATTCTTGGGGTTTTTAGCTGTGTGTTTTGGGTCATTATCCTGTTGCAAGACCCATGACCTGCGACTGAGACCAAGCTTTCTGACACTGGGCAGCACATTTCTCTCTAGAATCCCTTGATAGTCTTGAGATTTCATTGTACCCTGCACAGATTCAAGACCCCCTGTGCCAGATGCAGCAAAGCAGCCCCAGAACATAACAGAGCCTCCTCCATGTGTCACAGTAGGGACAGTGTTCTTTTCAAGATATGCTTCATTTTTCCGTCTGTGAACATAGAGCTGATGTGCCTTGCCAAAAATTTTGATTTTTGTCTCATCTGTCCATAGGACATTCTCCCAGAAGCTTTGTGTCTTGTCAACATGTAGTTAAATATTATTACTTTTGTCAGATTCAAGTTATTTCTGTGACCATTGTGGGTTTTTATTTCATTAAACGAGGGAGGGGACCAACAGTTTTGTCCATGTGTGTATATATTATACTGTACAAATTGTGTGTCTAGATATGTTGTAACTGTTGTGTACATTGTCATAATGGGGTTTTGCTTCAGTGTGTCAGTAGGTATGTGCTAAGACTGTATACAGTAATTTATAATGCTCAACCCACAAGCCAGGGGTACAGGTGGTCAAACAAGTCCCAGGTTCTTATTCAGTTGTGGTCAATCTAATTAGCAAGTCTGCGTGTGTGACTGGTGATTCAGATGTTGCGACTCTGGGTTGTCTGAGAGCGTTCTTGATCAAAGCTCTATATATTGATGAAAGAAAAATGATGGCTTCCCATATGGCAGGTTCCAGGAAGTGAGCAGAGCTGAGAATCCTTTAAGAAGTGATGAGATACATGAACTCTTTGTCAGATTCTTGGAATCACAGTGTAGCTTGGATATTGTCCCTTCCTTCTGTAGTCACCACTGCCAGACTTAAAAGCAGATCTGTACGTTGTTCCCATTTTATTCTTCATTCTATGTATGTGTTTTTTATTACTTCTTTTTATTGTTAAGCGCTGTACTCTGTACTTTTTTTGTGTATATTAAATCTAAATTTTAATAAGGTTGTCCTTGGCTCTAAACGTTCCCACAAGTTTGAAGAGAGTAAATATCGCTTAGACGTGTTACCCTTTTGTTTCCTATTTGTGTGTGGTTTGGGTATACTGGTGTCTCGCCTACCATAAGTGTCGGGTGGTGGCAGCTATTTGTGTGGATATGTTGATTGTAGAAGGTCACTTCACTCCTGTGTAGCCTAGTGTGATGGGTGAGTTGGAAGCGGAGTTCTCTGTTTATGATCGCGTATGTGGTGAGCACGGTGTACGGATACTTCACAGAACTGGTATATAGTGATAATGACATAAGGGCTGTCTGTATGTAGATGATTGTATTGTCATTTGTTGTATTATCCAACTGGTATATTATAATGGCGCTCTTGGGAATACTGAGGAGTCTTTGGAAGGACGGGAGGGTAGAAATCTTTCTAGTAATAATCTCCTGGAGAATTCCCAGGTAGATTCCCCGGCGATACCGGAGATTCTAAACCTAGCTAAGAACCTACATGGCTCTATGGTTCCTTGGACCACACAAGTTGGTCGTGTTCAGGCAGATATTGGACTGATTAGAAACGATCTAGATAAAATCAGAGACCGCCTGTAGGAAGCTGAGGAGAGCGGGTCTACATTAGAGGAGACTGTTAAAAATCTTGGAGAGATGGAAAGAAAAATGATAGATCTGGAAGAAAGATAAATCATAGATTGGTTGGTTTTCAGGAAGGTCCAAAGGGGATAATTGTACGGCCTTTATTCAAGAGTGGCTGGAAAAAAATAGTGGGACCGATAATCTGTCCAGGTTTTTTATGGTAGAGCGTCCTGATAGGGTACCTAATAAAAGTAGACCGAATGGAGCCCCATCACTACATATTTTGGCAAAGCTTGTGACCATCAGTGTCTTCTATTTGAAGTAAAAAATAATTAACTGATTGTAGAAAAAAGCAACCAAAAATGACCAATTAGTGGGTGGACATGGAGAACCAAGTAGTGACAATTTACAGAATTTCAAGAATACATTGTAACACACCATCAGTGTGCCTAGCCTGTCAGCTGAAAGAGCGCTTGACCTGATCCAGCCACATTTCATTCCCAAACGCTCTGAAGTCATTCCTCCTGCCCTAAACCATCTCTTCAACCTATCCCTAACAATGAATCCTTCCCTTCTGCCTTCAAAGATGCTACCATCACACCTATACTTAGAAACCCTCCCTCGACTCGTCCTCTCCAGCCAACTATCGCCCCAGCTCACTGCTCCTGTACGCCTCTAAATTGCTGGAGTAACACGTCCACTCCAAACTATTCTCCTATCTTTCATCCAATGTGATCTTTGACAGACTACAGTCAGGCTTCAGACCCCATCACTCCACAGAAACTGCCCTAACCAAGGTCACTAATGTCCTTCTAACTGCCAAAGCCAAACGTCACAACTCTGTCCTCCTCCTCCTCCTCTCTTCTGCCTTTGACACCGTCGACCATTCCCTCCTGTTAGAAACTCTCTCATCCCTTGGCATCTCAGACCTGGCCCTTTCCTGGATCTCCTCATATCTCACCAACCGCACATTCAGCGAATCCCACTCGCACACCACCTCCCCGCCACGTCCTCTTTCTGTAGGTGTCCCCCAAGGCTCCGTCCTAGGACCCCTCCTGTTCTCCATCTACACCCTCGGCCTTGGCTAACTAATAGAATCCCATTACCATTGCTATGCTGACGACACCCAAATATATCTCTCTGTTGTCCAGAGTTCCAGAATGTCTAGCAGCCGTAGCCTCCTTTCTCTCCTCTCGCTTTCTGAAACTCAACATGGAGAAAACAGAGTTCATAATCTTCACACCTCCTTGCACGGCCCCTCTACCTGACCCATCTATCAAAGTTAATGGAACCACTCTCACCCCAGTCCAACGGGTCAGCTGCCTTGGGATAACCTTAGACAAAGATCCTAGTCCACACCCTCATAATCTCCCGCTTAGACTACTGTAACACCCTTCTCCATGGCCTCCCAACTAACACCCTCGCCCCCCTCTAGTCCACCTTACACTGTGCTGCTCGCCTAATACACCTCTCCCCTCGTTCTTCATCGGCCGCTCCCCTCTGCCAATCCCTTCACTGGCTACCCATCGCCCAGCGAATAGAGTTCAAATTACTAACACTGACATACAAAGCCATCCACAACCTGTCCTCTCCATATATCTCCGACCTAATCTCCCGCTACCTGCCCGCACGTAACCTCCGATCCTCCAAAGACCTCCTACTCCGCTCTGCTCTTATCCGCTCCTCACACAACCGTCTCCAAGACTTCTCCCGTGCATCCCCCATACTCTGGAACTCATTACCAAGACACATAAGACTGACCCCCACAATCACAAGCTTCAAGAAGGTCCTGAAGACTCACCTATTCAGGAAGGCCTACAACCTCCAATAACACTACTGTCACCACACCGCCATCTGTACAACCTCTACCCCAACCTTCTGTCTCTATCCCTCATAGACTGTAAGCCCTTGCGGGCAGGGCCCTCTATCCCACTGTGACAGTGATCACTGTTAGTATTATCTGTTTTGTATATCTGGTGTACCGTATGTAAATCCTCAAATGTAAAGCACCATGGAATTAATATAATAATGTACAGAGCACCATGGAATTAATATAATAATGTACAGCACCATGGGATTAATATAATAATGTACAGCACCATGGAATTAATATAATAATGTACAGAGCACCATGGGATTAATATAATAATGTACAGAGCACTATGGAATTAATATAATAATGTACAGCACCATGGAATTAATATAATAATATACAGCACCATGGAATTAATATAATAACGTACATCACTATGGAATTAATATAATAATGTACAGAACACCATGGAATTAATATAATAATGTACAGAGCACCATGGAATTAATATAATAATGTACAGAGCACCATGGGATTAATATAATAATGTACCGCACCATGGAATTAATATAATAATGTACAGAGCACTATGGAATTAATATAATAATGTACAGCACCATGGGATTAATATAATAATGTACAGAGCACCATGGAATTAATATAATAATGTACAGAGCACCATGGAATTAATATAATAATGTACAGCACCATGGAATTAATATAATAATGTACAGCACCATGGAAATAATATAATAATGTACAGAGCACCATGGAATTAATATAATAATGTACAGCACCATGGAATTAATATAATAATGTACAGAGCACCATGGGATTAATATAATAATGTACAGAGCACCATGGAATTAATATAATAATGTACAGAGCACCATGGAATTAATATAATAATGTACAGCACCATGGAATTAATATAATAATGTACAGCACCATGGAAATAATATAATAATGTACAGAGCACCATGGAATTAATATAATAATGTACAGCACCATGGAATTAATATAATAATGTACAGAGCACCATGGAATTAATATAATAATGTACAGCAGCATGAAACTAATGGTGCTATATAAATAAACAATAATAATAATCAGATCTGGTAATATAACAGCCTCAGATATATACACATGTTCTGTGATATAACGCTCTCAGAGAGTCTTCTCTCATTTATTACTAGGCACCTCCTCATAAATAAGGAGCACCTGATACATCATAACTTGTGTAGATTTACTTCAAAGTGATGACATCACTGCATCTCCAATACTTAATACAAGGGTAAAAAAGTTCCGCCTCCTGATGACATCATCACAGCTCCTTCCAGCATTTCTCCTCTCCTGAGTTCCGCCCCTCATGTACTGGTCACATGATAGTGACATCATCACAGGTCCTTCATCCAGCACTTCTCCTCTCCTGAGCTCCGCCCCTCATGATGGTGACATCATCACAGGTCCTTCAGCTCTTGCAGTGTAGCAGATACAGAGCAGGTCCTGGTCGGTAGTCACTGCTGTTGTGTTGTTCTCTCTGTTATCAGCCATTATCACAGGCTATAGATATATATATATATATATACTGTATATACAGCAGGGGCTCGCTGGCTGCTCTCAGGACACGTTCACACCTGGGGATTTAGGAGAAAACTCTTGCTATAAGGTAAGATGACATCAGTATATATAATACTATATAATACCCCCTCAGTGACCCCCATATAATATAATACCCCCTCAGTGGCCCCCATATAATATAATACCCCCTCAGTAGCCCCCATATAATATAATACCCCCTCAGTAGCCCCCATATAATATAATACCCCCTCAGTAGCCCCCATATAATGTAATACCTCCTCAGTGACCCCATATAATATAATACCCCCTCAGTAGCCCCCATATAATATAATGCCCCCTCAGTAGCCCCCATATAATATAATACCCCCTCAGTGACCCCCATATAATATAATACCTCCTCAGTAGCCCCCATATAATATAATACCCCCTCAGTAGCCCCCATATAATATAATACCCCCTCAGTAGCCCCCATATAATATAATACCCCCTCAGTGACCCCCATATAATATAATACCCCATCAGTAGCCCCCATATAATATAATACCCCATCAGTGACCCCCATATAATATAATACCTCCTCAGTAGCTCCCATATAATATAATACCCCCTCAGTAGCCCCCATATAATATAATACCCCCTCAGTAGCCCCCATATAATATAATACCCCCTCAGTGACCCCCATATAATATAATACCCCCTCAGTAGCCCCCATATAATATAATACCTCCTCAGTGACCCCCATATAATATAATACCTCCTCAGTGACCCCCATATAATATAATACCCCCTCAGTAGCCCCCATATAATATAATACCCCCTCAGTAGCCCCCATATAATATAATACCCCCTCAGTAGCCCCCATATAATATAATACCCCCTCAGTAGCCCCCATATAATATAATACCCCCTCAGTGACCCCCATATAATATAATACCCCCTCAGTAGCCCCCATATAATATAATACCTCCTCAGTGACCCCCATATAATATAATACCCCCTCAGTAGCCCCCATATAATATAATACCCCCTCAGTAGCCCCCATATAATATAATACCCCCTCAGTAGCCCCCATATAATATAATACCTCCTCAGTGACCCCCATATAATATAATACCTCCTCAGTGACCCCCATATAATATAATACCCCCTCAGTAGCCCCCATATAATATAATACCCCCTCAGTAGCCCTCATATAATATAATACCCCCTCAGTGACCCCCATATAATATAATACCCCCTCAGTAGCCCCCATATAATATAATACCTCCTCAGTGACCCCCATATAATATACCCCCTCAGTGACTGCCATATAATACCCCCTCAGTGACCCCCATATAATATAATACCCCCTCAGTAGCCCCCATATAATATAATACCCCCTCAGTAGCCCCCATATAATATAATACCCCCTCAGTAGCCCCCATATAATATAATACCTCCTCAGTGACCCCCATATAATATAATATCCCCTCAGTAGCCCCCCATATAATATAATACCACCTCAGTAGCCCCCATATAATATAATACCCCCTCAGTAGCCCCCATATAATATAATACCTCCTCAGTAGCCCCCATATAATATAATACCCCCTCAGTAGCCCCCATATAATATAATACCCCCTCAGTGACCCCTATATAATATAATACCTCCTCAGTAGCCCCCATATAATATAATACCCCCTCAGTAGCCCCCATATAATATAATACCCCCTCAGTAGCCCCCATATAATATAATACCCCCTCAGTGACCCCCATATAATATAATACTCCCTCAGTGACCCCCATATAATATAATACCTTCTCAGTGACCCCCATATAATATAATACCCCCTCAGTAGCCCCCATATAATATAATACCCCCTCAGTGACCCCCCATATAATATAATACCCCCTCAGTAGCCCCCATATAATACAGCTATTGTATCCTCCATTTTGGATTCCAGGGCCATGTGGGCCATGCCTGTAGCCATTTTAGATTCCTCCTTTGTTTAGAGAGCTCATCCCCCACCAGATGGCTTAAAGGGATGCGGCCTCTCTTTTGTCTCTTATCCAATAGGAATGTGCCAGAACTATTTTACAACTTTGCCACCAATCATGTTATGCTAATTCCAGTAACCCGACCTGTTCTTTGGCTACACTGTATTTATATATACCTTTTTCCCTCCAGTAAAGCAGAACCCACTATATACACAATAGCCGTGTATGTGTCTCTGTGCTAGCTCATACATCAACTCTATGAATTTGGACTTCAGTACGGCGATACTTAGAGCGGATTGCGCTCACAGAAATTGGCGTCTCCGGGTGGGCCAGAGGTAAATTACTACACATCCGGACAAAACAGACGGAAAGGACAACAGGACAAGGAGACTTTGGAAACTGGTTCAAAAGCAGCTGCAGGGTAAGAAGCTTTATTCTTACGGTCTCTCCCTGTTTATGAAGTATCCGTATTTGAAGAATAACTAATGTAGAAATTTTCTGCTGTGTTTTTGGTATATGTCTCATTTGGTTTGTTTATGTGTTGTACCCTGTGGAAAAGTTATTAAGGAAAGATTAGCCAGGAAAGATTAGCCCATCGCCCATCTCCTAAGCTAAGATAGAGGAGAAAGTAGTAGCCTGGGGTTACTGTATGAGTTCCTTGTACGTACTTAACACGTTTTTTAGTGCCGAGAGATATCCTTTTTGGAGGTTTTAAGGCAAGACGTTGCCTTAATTAAGTGCTGGGCGCCCGAGAGATATCCTTTTTGGAGGTTTGCGTATAAGAAGGACGCAGGGCGTCCGACAGGTACCGTTTGTACCCTTTGAGGTTCGTCACAGAAGATTAGGCAAATCATGGGGAATTTGCCTGGGCGGTGTGAGGCTGATCCTAAGAATAGAGGAATTCCAGCTATAGAGATTGTGAGAGTAAAAGAGGAGGCTGACGTAGCGAAGGGTGCTCTGTGATAATGATAGGATGTGAAAAGATGGATTTCTGAATGTTGAAAAGTGGAGTGAGATGGAGAAAAGTGGAGTGACTCAGAAAACAAAGTGTTTCAGCAAGTTAGTAACTGAAGGTTTCAGAGGAAGTTGAGCTTGGAGCAATAAAGTGTGTTTGGATATTTAAAGATTCCTCAGACTGGTGAGGTAGCAACTGTTGCTTTTGTAGTCCATCCCCCTTAAACAATAGAAGGCCTAATCTAGAGTCTTGTGCACATGGTTGTAGAAGAGAATCCATTGTCTCAGTGAGTTAGAAGTAACATATCTGTTTTGTAATGTCTTTTTGTTTATAATGCACATTTGAAGGAATTTCTGAGTGTGACGGAATGAACGCTATGATTTGCAAGAAAGTGTATGATAGAGTCCTGTATATGGTCTAGAAATCCTGTATCTGCTTAGGATTTGACCAGCTGTCTGACTAGTTATACAGATGTTGTTTGGTAAGATAAATTGGGAGATTTAGTGGCCACGATATAAATTGACTTTGAAGTCATATTATAAGCTCTCCCATTTCTTCTGCCTGCTTCACTGATTGAGGATATTTTGTGTAATTACTAAAGTCATTGAATTGTTTGTAATTGTGGAGTGTGTAGGAGCTCAAGACTAGTTTTACTTGTTCTGGATAGTCTGAATCAGCTGACAATTTAAAAGATGGAAGGAGAGATAAAATCCAACTATGTGTATGCTAATGAGGTGGGGGTTGAACTTATTAGACTCAGGAAGGAATGTCATTGTCTTTGAAGATGTCTGAATGTTTATTGCCTATAGCATGTGCTTAAATGTTGGAATATGTTGAATCCAGACATTTTGCCTGGAACTGCAAAGTTCCAAGATGGGAGACCCAAAGACAGACAGGAGGATTCTGACAATAACCATCAATAGGAAATAGGTACTCCAGTAAGCGTGCATTTAATATCAGTACCTGATAAACTGAGGCCAGTCCCTATGATCTCCCTACAATTGCCTAGTGGATATTGTTAGTGGATACTGGAGCTAACAAATCTGTTTTTCCCCTATGAGATAACTTATGATTACCACTAGATTCCTTGTCAGTGAGTCTGCCTCAGTTAACTTGGTGGGATCAGACGTTTTACAAGCCCTAATGGCTCACATTGTGTATGAGCCAGATGGGACGGTCTCACGGTCACCAGTAATGTCAGAAGACACCTTATGTTCCCTGGGAACATTGCAGGGAATATTTCAAATATTATTGCTGTGTTTTTGCATCTATTTGACTATAAAGTTTATAATATGGCTTGTAAAGAAACTTGCTAGAAAGAGGTCCAAACCCAAGATAGTGGGTTTGCAGGTTGTAAGGCTGGTTGGGGACACTGATAAACATGACGGTGAAGGCATCCCTCTGAGTGTATTAGACCGATAGGTATGTAAATGGTATGACATATCCATGGGGAATGAGGTGAAGTCTCCATAAAAGTCCTCAGGATCTGATTAGCAGATCCTAATGTACCCTGGGTATGGGTTATATCATTTACAAAAGGAGGGAAATGTGGAGGATGACTCAGCTATTGTATCCTCCATTTTGGATTCCAGGGCCATGTGGGCCATGCCTGTAGCCATTTTATATTCCTCCTTTGTTTAGAGAGCTCATCCCCCACCAGATGGCTTAAAGGGATGCAGCCCCTCTCTTGTTTCTTATCCAATAGCCATGTGCCACCAATCATGTTATGCTAATTCCAGTAACCCGACCTGTTCTTTGTCTACACTGTATTTATATATACCTTTTTCCCTCCAGTAAAGCAGAACCCACTATATACACAATAGCCGTGTATGTCTCTCTGTGCTAGCTCATACATCAACTCTATGAATTTGGACTTCAATACGGCAATACTTAGAGCTGATTGCGCTCACACGGGATAATGGGCTTATTACAGTATATTATTAAAGAGGATCTTTCATGTCCTCAGGCACATGCGGTTTTACATACCGCTAGAAAGCCGACAGTGCGCTCAATTCAGCGCACTGCCGGCTTTCCTGGTATGTGCCCCGGGGCTGGAGGTATCGGGGATCTTAGTTTCACGGTTTACTGTCAGAAGAGCGTTCCTGACAGTCTAGCTGCGCTGTGAGGAACCCCCTCTCTGACTGTGCTTGTCTATAGCGCTGTACTGAGGGGGCGTTACTCACAGCTGAGCGTCATCGCCGGGCAGTAAGGAACTCCCCCTCTGACAGTACAGGGCTATAGACGAGTACAGAGAGAGGGAGAGTTCTTTACCGCCCAGTGATGATGCTGAGCTGTGAGTAACGCCCCTTAGTACAGCGCTATAGACGAGCACAGTCAGAGAGGGGGTTCCTCACAGCGCAGCTAGACTGTCAGGAACGCCCTTCTGACAGTGAACGGTGAAATTTAGACCCCCGATATCTCCAGCCCCGGGGCACATACTGGGAAAGCCGGCAGTGCGCTGAATTCAGCGCACTGTCGGCTTTCTAGAGGTATGTAAAACCGCATATGCCTGAGGACATGAAAGATCTTCTTTAAGTTGCTCACAGTGTTTTCACCACATTGTTAAAGTGGTCAATCCCTTTAAATGTCTAAGATTTCTTCGGTGTTATTTCTGGTGTGGCCACTTATTGTATTGTGTGGGAATAAGAAAATATTAGTATATGAAACAGTGTATTCTACCCACGTGGAAGGGCCGGTAACCATAACAGTAATGTCTCTGTATCTCCGGGCTATATCACTGATACATTATAAACTTCTCCAAAAACTGCCTGTGTGTTTACAGTCCAATAGGAATTTCTCTACTTTGTGTTTTGAAAACTAAAATACTAATCATTAAATCTATTTCTAATCCTGACAGAAAATCCCAGTAAGATCTCTGAGGGAAACTTCATGTTATCAGTAAGTGATAAAGGAGAAGATGAAGATATGATGGAGCGCTGCTCAGGAGAAAACCTCATTACCCCTAATGTACATCCAGGACATCACAGTACAGATCCATCATATAATCCCCCGAATCATGAGGAACCTTCTGACCAATCACAGATTGTGACCACAAGTACCAGGAAGGAAGAGGGGAAAAGGTTTCAGTGTGAGGAATGTAGAAAAGGGTTTAAATGCAGATCACACCTTGACACACACAGGATGATTCACACAGGAGAGAAGCCGTATCCATGTTCAGAATGTGGGAAATGTTTTACAGAGAAAAGATCTCTTGTTAGACACGAGAGAATTCACACAGGAGAGAAGCCGTATCCATGTTCAGAATGTGGGAAATGTTTTACAGATAAAGGATCTCTTGTTAGACACAAGAGAAGTCACACAGGAGAGAAGCCATATTCATGTTCAGAATGTGGGAAATGTTTTATTCGGAAAGGATCTCTTGTTATACATGAGAGAAGTCATACAGGAGAGAAGCCATATTCGTGTTCAGAATGTGGGAAATGTTTTAGAGTGAAAGGATCTCTTGTTATACATGAGAAAAATCATACCGGAGCGAAACCGTATTTATGTTCACAATGTGGGAAATGTTTCTCAAATAAACGATATCTTGTAGTACATGAGAGAATTCACACGGGTAAGAAGCCATATTCATGTTCAGAATGTGAGAAATGTTTTACTAACAAAGCAAGGCTTGTTAAACATGAGAGACTTCACACAGGAGAGAAGCCATATTCATGTTCAGAATGTGGGAAATGTTTTACAGATGAACAACGTCTTGAAGTACATCAGAGAAATCACACAGGAGACAAGCCATATTCATGTTCAGAATGTGGAAAATGTTTTGCAAATAAACAATATCTTGTATTACATGAGAGAATTCACACAGGAGAGAAGCCGTATTCATGTTCAGAATGTGGGAAATGTTTTACAGAGAAAGGACATCTTGTTAGACATGAGAGAAGTCACACAGGAGAGAAGCCATATTCATGTTCAGAATGTGGGAAATGTTTTACAGATAGATCCAGTCTTATTAGACACGGGAGAAGTCACACAGGAGAGAAGCCATATTCATGTTCAGAATGTGGGAAATGTTTTACAGGTGAACGACGTCTTTTAGTACATCAGAGAAATCACACAGGAGACAAGCCATATTCATGTTCAGAATGTGGAAAATGTTTTGCTGATAAACAATATCTTGTATTACATGAGAGAATTCACACAGGAGAGAAGCCGTATTCATGTTCAGAATGTGGGAAATGTTTTACAGAGAAAGGACATCTTGTTATGCATGAGAGAAGTCACACAGGAGAGAAGCCATATTCATGTTCAGAATGTGGGAAATGTTTTACTCAGAAAGGACATCTGGTTAGACACGGGAGAAGTCACAAAGGAGAGAAACCATATTCATGTTCAGAATGTGGGAAATGTTTTACAGATAGATCCAGTCTTATTAGACACAGGAGAAGTCACACAGGAGAGAAGCCATATTCATGTTCAGAATGTGGGAAATGTTTTACAGATGAACGACGTCTTGTAGTACATCAGAGAAATCACACAGGAGACAAGCCATATTCATGTTCAGAATGTGGAAAATGTTTTGCTCATAAAAAATATCTTGTATTACATGAGAGAATTCACACAGGAGAGAAGCCGTATTCATGTTCAGAATGTGGGAAATGTTTTACAGAGAAAGGACATCTTGTTATACATGAGAGAAGTCACACAGGAGAGAAGCCATATTCATGTTCAGAATGTGGGAAATGTTTTACTCAGAAAGGACATCTTGTTAGACACGGGAGAAGTCACACAGGAGAGAAGCCATATTCATGTTCAGAATGTGGGAAATGTTTTACAGATAGATCCAGTCTTATTAGACACAGGAGAAGTCACACAGGAGAGAAGCCATATTCATGTTCAGAATGTGGGAAATGTTTTACAGATGAACGACGTCTTGTAGTACATCAGAGAAATCACACAGGAGAGAAGCCATATTCATGTTCAGAATGTGGAAAATGTTTTGCAGATAAACAATATCTTGTATTACATGAGAGAATTCATACAGGAGAGAAGCCGTATTCATGTTCAGAATGTGGGAAATGTTTTACAGAGAAAGGATATCTTGTTAGACATGAGAGAAGTCACACAGGAGAGAAGCCATATTCATGTTCAGAATGTGGGAAATGTTTTACAGAGAAAGGACATCTTGTTAGACACGGGAGAAGTCACACAGGAGAGAAGCCATATTCATGTTCAGAATGTGGGAAATGTTTTACTCAGAAAGGACATCTCATTAAACATCTGAAAATTCACACAGGAGAGAAGCCATATTGATGATCTAATGTTTGTGGCTTGGATCCATGAAGGAAAAGTCTATAGGATATAAAGAAGAAGAGAAAAACTTTGATTATTACCAAAGCCATAAAGCTTAATTGTCCCCTGTACCTCACTTCTCTTTACTGGATTCATACAGGACACTGTGTGCACTGCAACATGTAATAGTAATGTGTCATAAGCCAGATTGCAGTGTTTAATACTCTTTGTGATGAAGTATGTATATATTATACTGTACAAATCGTGTGTCTAGATATGTTGTAACTGTTGTGTACATTGTCATAATGGGGTTTTGCTTCAGTGTGTCAGTAGGTATGTGCTAAGACTGTATACAGTAATTTATAATGCTCAACCCACAAGCCAGGGGTACAGGTGGTCAAACAAGTCAATCTAATCAGCAAGTCTGTGTGTGTGACTGGTGATTCAGATGTTGCGACTCTGGGTTGTCTGAGAGCGTTCTTGATCAAAGCTCTATATATTGATGAAAGAAAAATGATGGCATCCCATGTGGCAGGTTCCAGGAAGTGAGCAGAGCTGAGAATCCTTTAAGAAGTGATGAGATACATGAACTCTTTGTCAGATTCTTGGAATCACAGTGTAGCTTGGATATTGTCCCTTCCTTCTGTACTCACCACTGCCAGACTTAAAAGCAGGTCTGTACGTTGTTCCCATTTTATTCTTCATTCTATGTGTGTGTTTTTTATTACTTCTTTTTATTGTTAAGCGCTGTACTCTGTACTTTTTTGTGTATAATAAATCTAAATTTTAATAAGGTTGTCCTTGGCTCTAAACGTTCCCACAAGTTTGAAGAGAGTAGATATCGCTTAGACGTGTTACTCTTTTGTTTCCTATTTGTGTGTGGTTTGGGTATATTGGTGTCTCGCCTACCATAAGTGTCGGGTGGTGGCAGCTATTTGTGTGGATATGTTGATTGTAGAAGGTCACTTCACTCCTGTGTAGCCTAGTGTGATGCGTGAGTTGGAAGCGGAGTTCCCTGTTTGATGATTGTGTATGTGGTGAGCACGGTGTACGGATACTCCACAGAACTGGTATATAGTGATAATGACATAAGGGCTGTCTGTATGTAGATGATTGTATTGTCATTTGTTGTATTATCCTCCTGGTATATTGAAATGGCACTTTGGGAATACTGAGGAGTCTTTGGGAGGACGGGAGGGTAACGACTTAAATTAGTGCTAGTAATGAAGCTCCCCTATATAAGTAGATAATGCTTATCGGGGAAGCATTTCCAATGCAGGGGGGCATTTTCTAGTGCAGCGTCCATCTTAACCTAAGTGCAGATTAACCAAAGTGTACTTACACATGGCACTTAGACAGGGCACAAGAGCCAAAAACTCAAAACAACAAGCTTTATCACATGGTATGATAGAGCTGCACTGTCACTTACTATCTTAGCTATTGTCTTCCTGCAGTCCTCTCCTCCCCCCCACCCCCACTAAAATACCCCCCCCCCCCCCCATCTTTACCACCAGTGCACACTATACATATCAGTCCTCCTCCTCCATCTTTACCACCAGTGTACACTATACATATCAGTCCTCTCTCCTCCATCTCTACCGCCAGTGTACACTATACATATCAGTCCTCTCTCCTCCATCTCTACCGCCAGTGTACACTATACATATCAGTCCTCTCCCTCCATCTCTACCACCAGTGTACACTATACATATCAGTCCTCCCCCCAGCTCTACCGCCAGTGTACACTATACATATCAGTCCTCTCCTCCATCTCTACCACCAGTGTACACTATACATATCAGTCCTCCCCTCCATCTCTACCGCACCAGTGCACACTATACATATCAGTCCTCCCCTCCATCTCTACCGCCAGTGTACACTATACATATCAGTCCTCTCCCTCCATCTCTACCACCAGTGTACACTATACATATCAGTCCTCCCCTCCATCTCTACCACCAGTGCACACTATACATATCAGTCCTCTCCCTCCATCTCTACCACCAGTGTACACTATACATATCAGTCCTCTCCTCCATCTCTACCACCAGTGTACACTATACATATCAGTCCTCTCCTCCATCTCTACCACCAGTGTACACTATACATATCAGTCCTCTCTCCTCCATCTCTACCGCCAGTGTACACTATACATATCAGTCCTCTCCCCTCCATCTCTACCGCCAGTGTACACTATACATATCAGTCCTCTCCTCCATCTCTACCACCAGTACACACTATACGTATCAGTCCTCTCTCCTCCATCTCTACCACCAGTGTACACTATACATATCAGTCCTCTCCCCTCCATCTCTACCGCCAGTGTACACTATACATATCAGTCCTCTCCTCCATCTCTACCGCCAGTGCACACTATACATATCAGTCCTCTCTCCTCCATCTTTACCACCAGTGCACACTATACATATCAGTCCTCTCCTCAATCTCTACCGCCAGTGTACACACTATACATATCAGTTCTCTCCTCCATCTTTACCACCAGTGTACACTATACATATCAGTCCTCTCCTCCATCTCTACCGCCAGTGTACACTATACATATCAGTCCTCTCCTCCATCTCTACCGCCAGTGTACACTATACATATCAGTCCTCTCCTCCATCTCTACCGCCAGTGTACACTGTACATATCAGTCCTCTCCTCCATCTCTACCGCCAGTGTACACTATACATATCAGTCCTCCACCTCCATCTCTACCACCAGTGTACACTATACATATCAGTCCTCCCTCTCCTCCATCTCTACCACCAGTGTACACTATACATATCAGTCCTCTCCTCCCATCTCTACCACCAGTGTACACTATACATATCAGTCCTCTCTCCTCCATCTCTACCACCAGTGTACACTATACATATCAGTCCTCTCCTCCCATCTCTACCACCAGTGTACACTATACATATCAGTCCTCTCTCCTCCATCTCTACCACCAGTGTACACTATACATATCAGTCCTCTCCTCCATCTCTACCACCAGTGCACACTATACATATCAGTCCTCTCCTCCATCTTTACCACCAGTGTACACTATACATATCAGTCCTCTCCTCCATCTCTAGCACCAGTGTACACTATACATATCAGTCCTCCCCTCCATCTTTACCACCAGTGCACACTATACATATCAGTCCTCCCCTCCATCTTTACCACCAGTGCACACTATACATATCAGTCCTCCCCTCCATCTTTACCACCAGTGCACACTATACATATCAGTCCTCTCCTCCATCTTTACCACCAGTGTACACTATACATATCAGTCCCCCCCTCTTTTTTTTTTTTTTTTCTTTTTCCCCTCCCCCCCCTTTTTTTTTTTTTTTTCCCCCCCCCCCCTCTTTTTTTTTTTTAGCGGGGAAACCAATTTTAATTATCCACATAAATCCCTGAACCCCCTTCTGTCGCTGTCTGTTTTGCTCCTAGCTGCTGGGGACATCTCTGCCAAACCTTGGCCTTCCTTTTTTCACTAAATTTTACTCCTCCTGCACACAAAGGAATCCTACAAACCTAATCAATATTTACCGTGTTCCCTCTCCTTATCTTTCTCCTGTCTCTTTTAACTGTTCTCTCTGGAACGCCCGCTCAGTGTGTAACAAACTAGAATACATTAGTGACTTATTCCTCAGTAAATCTCTCAACCTGCGGGCCGTTACTGAAACCTGGATCCAGCAGTCTGATACGGCCTCCCCTGCTGCTCTGTCTCATGGTGGCCTACAATTCTCACACACCTCTAGGCCTGACAACAGGAAGGGTGGAGGGGTAGGGTTACTTCTGTCACCTCAGTGCATTTTTCAGGTCATCCCACTGGTACCCTCACTCACATTCCCCTCATTTGAAGTCTATGCTATCAGACTTTTCCGCCCACTCTCCTTACGTGTAGCTGTGATCTACCGTCCACCGGGTTCACCCTACCAATTTCTGGATCACTTCGCTTCTTGGCTTCCCCTCTTTTTATCCAGTGAAATTCCTCCCCTCATCATGGGTGACTGTAACATCCCCACTGACACCCCTGTCTCCTCAGCTGCCTCACAGTTTCTCTCAATAACCACGTCTTTTGGTCTTTCACAAACTTCCTCTTCCTCCACACATGTAAATGGCAACACCATTGATCTTGTCTTCCATCAATTCCTCACAGTTTCTAAATTTACTAACTCTTCTCTGCCACTCTGACCATAACCTTCTGTCTCTCACCATCAGTGCTTCCTCTCCTTCACAGGACACACCTACCCATCATACATATAGGAATTTACGTGCTATTAACACCCAGCACCTCTCAGATACTCTACAGTCCTCTCTGTCCTCCATCTCTTCACTGTCCTGCCCCAATCTGGCCACCAGTCACTATAATGAAACCCTTAAGAATGCATTGGATGAGACGGCTCCCCCCTCCACTCAAAAGGTTTGATGCAGGAGGCAGCAACCCTGGCACACGCCACAGACACGTTTTCTTCTGCGTGGTAGTTGTGGATGAGGGTCTTTATTTTCTTAGATGGTAAAACTGCCCATTCTTCTTGGCAAAAAGTCTCCAGTTCCTGTAAATTCCTGGGCTGTCTTGCATGTCCTGCGCGCTTGAGATCTCCCCAGAGTGGCTCAATGATATTGAGGTCAGGAGACTGAGATGGCCGCTCCAGAACCTTCACTTTCTTCTGCTCTAGCCAATGACAGGACGACTTGGCCTTGTGTTTTGGATCGTTGTCATGTTGGAACGTCCAAGTACGTCCCATGCGCAGCTTCCTGGCTGATGAGGGCAGATTTGCCTCCAGTATTTGCTGATAACGCGCTGCATTCATCTTTCCTTCAGCTTTGACCAAGTTTCCTGAGCCTTTGAAGCTCACACATCCCATCATCAGTGATCCACCTCCGTGCTTTACAGTAGGAATGGTGTTCCTTTCATCATAGGCCTTGTTGACACCTCTCCAAATGTAACGTTTATGGTTGTGGCCAAAAAGTACGATTTTTGTCTCTTCACTCCAAATGACCTTGTTCCAGAAGTTTTGCGGCTTGTCTCTGTGCTGTTTGGCATATTGAAGGCGAGATTCTTTGTGGCATTTGCGCAGTAATGGATTTCTTCTGGCAACTCCACCATGCAGCCCATTTCTCTTCAAGTCCCTCCTTATTGTGCATCTTGAAACAGCCGCACCGATAGTTTTCAGAGAGTCCTGTATTTCAGCTGATGTTATGTGTGGGGTTTTTCTTTGCATCCTGAACAATTTTCCGGGCAGTTGTGGCCAAAAGTTTGGTTGATCTACCTAACTGTGGTTTGGTTTTTACAGAGCCCCTGAGTTTCCATTTGTTAATCACAGTTTAAACACTGCTGACTGGCATTATCAATTCCTTGGATATCTTTTTGTCTCCCTTTCCTGTTTTATACAGCTCCGTTACCTTTTCCCATAGATCTGTGGACAATTTTTTTGCTTTCCCCATGACTCACAATCCAGAAACGTCAGTGGCTGGAGGAAAGATGCAACAGTCATAACTTGAAGTAAAGGAAATCTGCAGATGTCTTTTATTTTCTCCACAGACGTTCAGCACATCTTGAGCATCGCTAAAGAAAACGAGTTTGAGGAGTGTGTCAAGGCTGACGGTGTCTGTGTTGAGAGGGTTGCTGGGTCAATGGCGTTACTTTATCCTATTTATCCAGGGTGGTTTTGAGAGTCTCATTGTAGTGTTTGGTGGTCAGTTCAGGACAGGAGAGAAGAGATGGGGGACAGTGACTGTAGGGTGTCTAAGAAGTGCGTAGATTCCTGTATACAGTGGGTACGGAAAGTATTCAGACTCCCTTAAATTTTTTACTCTTTATTTCATTGCAGCCATTTGCTTAAAGCAAAAAAGTTCCTTTTATTTCTCATTAATGTACACTCAGCTCCCCATCTTGACAGAAAAAAAAAACTGAAGTGTAGATATTTTTGCAATTTTATTAAAAAAGAAAAACTGAAATCTCCCATGGCCATAAGTATTCCGAGCCTTTGCTCAGTACTGAGTAGAAGCCGCTTCCTTCTGAGCTAGTACAGCCAGGAGTCTTCTTGGGAATGATGCAACAAGTTTCTCACATCTGGATTTGGGGATCCTCGGCCATTCTTCCTTGCAGATCCTCTCTAGTTCCGTCAGGTTGCATGGTGAACGTTGGTGGAGCCATTTTCAGGTCTCTCCAGAGAGGCTCAGTTGGGTTGAGGTCAGGACTCTGGCTGGGCCAGTCAGGAATGGTCACAGAGTTTTTCCGAAGCCGCTCCATTGTTATTTTAGCTGTGTGCTTAGGGTCATTGTCTTGTTGGAAGGTGAACCTTCGGCCCAGTCTGAGGTCCAGAGCACTCTGGCAGAGATTTTCTTCCAGGATATCTCTGTACTTGGCCGCATTCATCTTTCCTTCAATTACAACCAGTCGTCCTGTCCCCCATAGCATGATGCTGCCACCACCATGTCTCACTGTTGGGATTGTATTGGGCAGGTGATGAGCAGGGCCTGGTTTTCTCCACACATACCGCTTAGAAATAACGCCAAAAAGTTCAATCTTCGTCTCATCAGAGCAGAGAATCTTATTTCTCATAGTCTGGGAGTCCTTCATGTGTTTTTTGGCTTTCATATGTCTTGCACTGAGGAGAGGCTTCCTTCGGGCCCCTCTGCCATAAAGCCCCGACTGGTGGACGGCTGCAGTGATAGGTGACTTTGTGGAACTTTCTCCCATCTCCCTACTGCATCTCTGGAGCTCGGCCACAGTGATCTTTGGCTTCTTCTTTACCTCTCTCACCAAGGCTCTTCTCCCACCATTGCTCAGTTTGGCTGGACGGCCAGGTCTAGAAAGAGTTCTGGTCGTCCCAAACTTCTTCCATGTAAGGATTATGGAGGCCACTGTGCTCTTAGGAACCTTGAGTGCTGCAGAAATTCTTTTGTAACCTTGGCCAGATCTGTTCCTTGCCACAGTTCTCTCTCTGAGCTCCTTGGGCAGTTCCTTTGACCTCATGATTCTCATTTGCTCTGACATGCAGTGTGAGCTGTGAGGTCTTATATAGACAGGTGGGCGCCTTTCCTAATCAAGTCCAATCAGTTTAATTAAACACAGCTGGACTCTAATGAAGGAGTAGAACCATCTCAAGGAGGATCAGAAGGAAATGGACAGTATGTGAGTTAAATATGAGTGTCACAGCAAAGGCTCGGAATACTTATGGCCATGGGAGATTTCAGTTTTTCTTTTTTAATAAATTTGCAAAAATATCTATTTTTTTTCTGTCGAGATGGGGAGCTGATTGTACATTAATGAGAAATAAAAGTAACTTTTTTGCTTTTAGCAAATGGCTGCAATGAAACAGAGTGAAAAATTTAAAGGAGTCTGAATACTTTCCGTACCCACTGTATGTGGTAGGTCGGTGTATTCTCAGAAGAACAAGAGCCTTTGATAGAAAAGGAAAGACGGTTGTGGTCGGAGATTGGTAGGTGAGCGTTAGTAGAGTCAGAGACAGAACAGAACCGTAAGAAGACCAGATCAAGGAGATGTGGGAGAAGAAGTAAGATGGGAGAGACCACGAGAGGCAGTTAGTGATAGAAGGCGAGAGGGAGACAGAAGGTTGATGGGAATGCAAAAATCACCCATAATGAGGGTAGGAATTTCAAAGGATAGGAAATTGGGAAGCCTTGAAATGATCTAGGAACTGGTGAGGTTTGCCAAGGGGGCAGTAGATGAGACAGGGGGTCGGTAGATGACACCTACTTCTAGGGAAAAAGGGTAGAATAATCTGATAGTGTGGACCTCAAAAGAGGGGAAGGAGAGCGAAGGTACTGAGCAAATGACCTGAAAAGTGCATTGTGGTGGTAGAAGGACACCTACCCCTCCATCCTTCCTATCCTCGGGTCTAGGGGTGTTAAGATTGTACCCACCATAATATAGAGCAGCAGGAAGGGGCGTATCAGACTGTGTAATCCAGGGTTATGTGACAGACAACAGGGTAAAGGATTTTGAAATTAAGAGATCAGAATAATGTCATGTTTGTTAGACTGAGCGAGTGATCAAGAGGAGACTGGTGGAGAAGAAGGAAATGGCAGACAGCGAATAGTAATAAGGTTAGCAGGGTTTCTTGTTGAGACAAATATAGAGTTGAGGTTAGCAGAAGAAGGAGGACCAGGGTTTGGAGAGATGTCCCCAGCAGCTAGTAGCAGGAGTTTGGAGAGAGATGGCATTTAAACAACTTACTAAGACGTACCGTGAATTCATACGCACATGGTGGGAGGTACAGGGTTTGAGAAATGTTATCTCTCATAGTATTGTCCCTAGAGGTCTAAGGAATACAGTAACCCCCGGTTAGGAGACTTAGGAATCCTGAAACAATGGGAGCTTAAGGTAACAGAGAGCTCACTTCGCCTTATGAAACTATTAGTTGATGAAGAACAAGTAAACCTTGATAAGCTCTCTGAGGAACGAAAGGAAGCAATTGAAGCTGCTAAAAAATTCTCTGGGGATCCTGACTTCTCGAAGAAGGAGAGGACCTTACAGAATCATATAGAAAAGTTTGTAGCTATAATTAAAAATCAAAAACACTTCCAGATCCAGAGAGATTTGGCAGATTTTAAGAATAATAAGGCATATGAGCATCTTTCATCAAATCGGGTTGAGAGTGATTTCTCTTCTTCAGATTTTGATAACTCAGAGACAGATTCTAGATCTCGCAGTCTACAAATTAGAACTAGAGGAAGAGGAGCAAATCAGTCTTGAGGGGGATCTAGGGGCACCAGGATACCCTCGTCTAGATCCACTACTGCTACCACTAGTGCATCTAAGGGTTTTTTGGCACAAGGCCCACCCATACACAATATCTTCTATGTGGAAGACCCGAGATACAAAAATAGCATTTAATTATCCAAAAAGGGATTGGGTCTGTGGTGTGATGGGTGGAGATACTATGGGAGATGCAAATCCCCCATGTGATATGATTGATACATCAGATGCATCTCAAATTGTACATTTTAATAGAATATTGTCCCCTTTTGAGATTGATGTCCTGACCAAAGGCCTTTCATTTGTCCCCACTACCCGTTATGATGAATTTACATGGGTTAAAGACCTTTCTCTTTTCTGCCGTAAGTTAAGATGGACAGAATATGGGATGTGGAGTTGGAGGATCTCCCTGGTTTAAGTGTTTTGGAGGAGCTATATAGGGAAGGACAAGGTGAATCATGCCCAAAGTCTTTTACGGGTCTTCGTCCTAAAAGCACAAAGACGCCTCCTACAATAGACACGGGTTATATTGACACTTTTGAGGCTTTAGCCGTCGATAGCCTCTCACGACTAACTGGATCTAAGCATGGAGTTTCCAATTTAGACGGTAAACACATGGATGCACCGTTGGGATTGGAATCGGATACTAATATAATCCTAAAGCCCTCCGATAAGGGGGGGCAATGTTGTTCTCCTGAACAGACAGCATTATAGTGACACGTGTAATGAAATTCTACAACATCAAGAATCTTATAGAACTTTACCTGATACCCCCACTCAGATTTTCATTGAGGAGCTCAATGAGATTTTTTTATCAGCTTTGGACAGAGGCCTCATTGATAATAACGAATATCGATTCATGAGACCTCACTGTCCCAAGGTGGGCACGTTTTATGCAAACGTGCACAAGGGAGTGGTTCCTCTTAGATGGCGTTATATAGTCTTGGGCATAGGGAGTATAACGCAGGGAAATAGCACATATGTGGATATTATATTAAGACCGTTCGTGCTGGCCCTGCCTTCCTATGTCTGAGACACAATGGACGTCCTAAGACATCTTGAAGAGATAACCCTCCCTCCTAACACCATGGTGGCTAGCTTTGATGTAGAGGCCCTCTACAGCTCCATACCTCATGAATTGGGGTGTGGGGCTGTACAATATTGAGCAAGCGTGGGAACCAGTTTTTCGGAGCATAATGTGTTCACTTTACAACTCCTCAATTTCATCTTGAGAAGAAATTATTTCACATTCAACGGGCGCTTCTTCCACCAGCTCAGGGGTACTGTAATGGGGAGTCCGGCAGCACTGACCTATGCAAATCTCTTCCCAGGGCTGGTGGGAGGAGCATCTGGTCTTCTCAGAAGAGATGGAGTCATGGACGTCATCGATACTTATCTGGTTAAGTTACATTGACGACGTCCTGCTCTTATGGAACCACACTGAATCATTATTTTGGTCATTTGTTGATATCCTTAACCGCAATGATGTAAATCTACGATTCACGGTGGAGATCAACAAAAAGGAGTTGTCTTTTTTGGACCTGTTGATTAAGCTTGCGGAAAATGGGGCTATTCATACTACGGTGTTCAGAAAGGCAATGGCAACAAATAGCCTATTTAGATGGGAGAGATTTCATCCAGAACCCCTTAAAAGGGGAATCCCAAAAGGGCAGTTCCTATGGATGTGGAGGAACTATTCTAGCTTAGGGGAGTTTAAAATCAAGGTGGATGATCTCGAATTGAGATTTAAGAGGATGGGCTGTCCATCTAATATTATAAAACAGGATCGCCAACATGCCACAGCCCAAGACAGGAGGATTCTCCTAACCCCCAAAACCCCGAAAAACTTCAGATAAGCAAATACGTCTGATAGGCACATTTGACAACAAAAGCAAAGAAATCAAAGTGTCTAAGATCTCTATGGGACATACTGAAATTAGATCAGGAAATCTGTGAACACCTGGAACCTACCCCTTCAATTACATTTGAGAGGGGTAAAAATTTGAAAGATAGGTTGGTACACAGACATCTCAGTCCCGTTGATAATAGGGGCACATTGCTTATGAGATCTAGACCACATGGCACACATAAATGTGGAAATTGTAGGGTGTGTCAATATGTTTGGAAGAGCACGACCTTTGTGAGTGCATCTCCAGACCACATTTATAATAATCGTGAATTTGTAAACTGTAGGACTTCAGGGCTGGTCTATATAACCACATGCACCTGCCCCAAAAGCTACGTGGAAAAAACGATTAGGGAACTGAGAAGGATCCTTGATCACATCGGTAACATCAATAGATGTGAGGACCAACCTATCAGCAGACATATTTGGGAAGTCCATGGTGGAGATCTCAAACAGATTTCATTCCAGGGCATTGAAGTCACTAGGCCCTCCATTCCAGAAGGGGGGTGGAGGAATCTAGACAAAAGGATTTTACAAAAAGAGGCCCAGTGAACTTATAGAATCAAATCAGTTCAACCACTGGGTCTCAATGAAGTGATTTCCTATACGTCTTTCATTTAGGATCGATCTTTGAGTTGATGTAGTTATAGATCTATATCCTCCAAGGCCATTCCTTGGAGTGGAATACATCTGTTTGTAGGTGTAGCACAATAAAATAATAGTATATCATCAATTGGGACCTGGTCTATATGTTATAGATATCACCGTACTTTTCTCACGACACTAATTTTACCTAAGATATTATTTTCCTTTGTGTGTGCCCCCGTTAGGAGTATTGGATAATAGCTACCCTATAGATTAATGTATTCATAAATATCAAGAACTAGCATTTCTATTGGTATTGTGGTTGTATATATGGTGGCCTCTTTTTTTCCTAGTTATTATGGATGTAGTCAGACCTAGTATTTTGTTGGGGTTTTCCCGGTATTCTTATATAATAATTAAGTAATCAATAAAATATAGGTATGCTCTATTATGAGCATCTGAAATGCGTAGTATATATAGTGTCGCACATACTGTGATGTTTTGCTATATTAAGTTAATGGTATTCCTTTATGCATTTTATTTTTGAGCATGGCGCAGGAGGCGTGTCCATATGTAATCCTCTGCTCCTGTTGTTATAGCACTGCTGAGGATTCATTGCAGTGTGTCAGCTCAGCCAGTGCTATTTGCCCTCTGGTTACTATGGCGTTACTATGGCCTATCTACCAATCAAGCCTGGGGTGGGTAATGGACTTCCTATAAACTGGTCATCAGTCCACACATGGTTGCTGGCTATTGTGACTCTGACCTTGCTAAGCGTTTCTCCTTGCTCTTTATTGTATTTCTGACCTCTGCTTTTTGACTTTTGACTACTCTTTTGGATTGTGATTTGGTACTGCTTTGCCTCTCTGGCTTTGACCCTTGACTTGCTGACTCCTCTTCTGTGTTGTGTTGTCTTGTCCGTGTTTGGTGTTTACACTTATCCAGAGTAGGGACTGTCGCCCAGTTGTCCCTGTCATTAGGACAGTTGAGGCAAGTACAGTCATGGCCAAAAGTTTTGAGAATGATACAAATATTAATTTTTAGAAAGTCTACTGCTTCAGTTTTTCTAATGGCAATTTGCATATACTCCAGAATGTTATAAAGAGTGATCAGCTTAACAGCAATTACTTGCAAAGTCAATATTTGCCTAGAAAATGAACTTTATCCCCCAAAACACATTTCAACATCATTGCAGCCCTGCCTTAAAAGGACCACCTAACATCGTTTCAGTGATTGCTCCATTAACACAGGTGTGGGTGTTGATGAGGACAGGGCTGGAGATCAATCTGTCATGATTAAGTAAGAATGACACCACTGGACACTTTAAAAGGAGGCTGGTGCTTGCCATCATTGTTTCTCTTCTGTTAACCATGGTTATCTCTAAAGAAACATGTGCACTGCACAAAAATGGCCTAACTGGGAAGAGTATTGCAGCTAGAAAGATTGCACCTCAGTCAACAATCTATCGCATCATCAAGAACTTCAAGGAGAGAGGTTCCATTGGTGCCAAAAAGGCTCCAGGGCGCCCAAGAAAGACCAGCAAGCGGCAGGACCGTCTCTTAAAAGTGTTTCAGCTGCGGGATCGGGCTACCAGCAGTGCAGAGCTTGCTGAGGAATGGCAGCAGGCAGGTGTGAGTGCATCTGCACGCACTGTGAGGCGGAGACTCTTGGAGCAAGGCCTGGTCTCAAGGAGGGCAGCAAAGAAGCCACTTCTCTCCAGAAAAAACATCAGCGACAGACTGATATTCTGCAAAAGGTACAGGGAGTGGACTGCTGAGGACTGGGGGAAAGTCATCTTCTCTGATGAATCCCCTTTTCGATTGTTTGGAACATCTGGAAAACAGCTTATTCGGAGAAGAAGAGGTGAGCGCTACCACCAGTCTTGTCTCATGCCAACTGTAAAGCATCCTGAAACCATTAGGTGGTCTCGCAGTGGTGTATTACCTTTAAGTAGCATTTTCTACTGCTCGCAGTTGTCAGCCCATTTCTGCTGCTGCTCTCCTGGTTCCCTGATGAAACAATATGGGGAAACGCGTTGGGACTTCTGCCTATTAATACACGGGCTTTAAAACTGCTTTAAAACGCCATCTTTTTATTAACTACCTCTGTGCTGTGACCTATGTTTAATATCTGGGACCCAGGTTTTCCAATCAATGAGCAATAAGACTGCCTAAAGGCTTTCCCCTACTATAACGCTGGGATTTATGTTTTATAAGTATGGTTTGGGCTAATAGGGTATGTTACTATCTACCTAGAGCTCTTTAATCGATATCCTCTATCTATTGCGTTAGTGCTGGGATTTATGCGTAAATGATTCACTTCGTTTAAATATTATCCAAAGAAGGAAGGAGAGAAAAAGAAAAAAGGGAAAGAGGAGAAAGGTTGTTTTTTTTTTTTGTTTTTTTTTTTTGTATTTTCTTTATCTTTAAAGCGGTGAATAATTAGATAAGCCTGCCTTATATACAATTAACAACAAAGACTTTTTAATTCACTTTAGTGTATGTGTTCAGTCAAATTTTATTTTATATTATTAAAAGTTATGTTTTATTTATAAATTGTTATGAAAAGAGACCCTCTTCAACTTTCTAGCTGCAATATAGGACCCCAGATACTGTCGAATTTGTGAATGGCTCTCCATATTTTATATACCAGTCTCTCAATATATCAATGTAGTATACTGATAACACATACATAAACAATACATTCACTGAGGAGATACATATGAACAATATGATCCAGTAATCATACATACACAAATGGTTCCTTTAATTTCACCTCCCCTTTTAGTTTGCATGTTATTAGAAATGGCACACACCAATTTTAAACATTTACGGTGTGGTTGCCTGGTTGTAGACTACAGGCGCTATAAGAGTATGGCAGAAGCCTCCCCGCCCGCACAGAGTCGGAGTGAGACTTAGCTGTAACTGACATTGGGGGATTTAACTCCTTAGATGCTGCAATTAAAACATAACCGTGGCTTTTAAGAGGTTCCCGCCATGGCTTGATGGAGGGGGGTGCTGAGATGGATTTTCTGGGGCCCGGGCTAACCCTAGGACACCAGGACCCCCAATACTTGGTTGATCCTAGGCTGACTTTCTCTATATACTGCAATAATAAAATTGTGTTAAAAAAAAGAATAAAGCCTCAAAACTGACTTTGTTATATAAAATGAATTTTATAAAAAGCAAACAGAACGTAAAAAAAAAAAGTCGTAAAAAAAAAAAAAATGGGAAAAAAAACACTGGAAGAGTTAATAAAATGTATTTATTAAATAATAGGCACCCAAAAATGGTGTCATTACAAAATTTATCTCATACTGCAAAATACAAGCCCTCATATGGTGACATCACCAGAAAAAAAAAAAAAAATATATATATATATAGCTTGTACAATGTGAAGATAAACCCCAAAATCGCCAAATCATTAGGACACAATTGGCTGCGGCTGGAGGGAATGTATAAGCTGTGTGAGCGGATATCAGGGGACACCCCAGATTTAGAGGTTACGAGAGAAAAGAAACCAGAAGTGACCCCCAGAATGACCCCCCCAATAATAGGACCTACTGGGGTAATAGTAGGGAATTTGATGTGATCGATGTACTTCGAACAGCTTACATATTCACGTCTGGGATACTAATGCTCACTACACCATAATGGGGTCACTGCCTAGGGCCGTGATGGCGCACCTATGGCACGCAGAGCCCTCTCAGTTGCCATGTGCGCCGTTGCCATGATGGCTCACTAACGGGGAATCCGGTACAGGAATCCTGGTTAGTGAGCAATCGCTTCTTTCAGCTGTATGTGCAAATGTACATACAGATGAAAGCTGTCAGTGTAGGTCGCGGAACCGCAGCTTACACTGACTGCAGAGTGTGACCTCTGCCCCGACGCAGGTGTGATGATGTCATTCATCAGCGCCTGCGGACAGAAGAAGGAGGAGGACGCTCTTCGTGGGACTGGGTGAGTAACAAACTACTGTGTGGGGGACACTGAAGCATCTAATACTGTGTGGGGGACACTGAAGCATCTAATACTGTATGGGGGGGACACTGAAGCATCTAATACTGTATGGGGGGGACACTGAAGCATCTAATACTGTGTGGGGGACACTGAAGCATCTAATACTGTATGGGGGGGACACCGAAGCATCTAATACTGTGTGTGGGGGACACTGAAACATCTAATACTGTATGGGGGACACTGAAGCATCTAATACTGTGGGGGGGACACTGAAGCATCTAATACTGTGTGGGGGACACTGAAGCATCTAATACTGTGTGGGGGGGACACTGAAGCATCTAATACTGTGTGGGGGACACTGAAGCATCTAATACTGTATGGGGGGACACTGAAGCATCTAATACTGTATGGGGGACACTGAAGCATCTAATACTGTGTGGGGGACACTGAAGCATCTAATACTGTATGGGGGGGACACTGAAGCATCTAATACTGTGTGGGGGGACACTGAAACATCTAATACTGTATGGGGGACACTGAAGCATCTAATACTGTGGGGGGGACACTGAAGCATCTAATACTGTATGGGGGGGACACTGAAGCATCTAATACTGTATGGGGGGGACACTGAAGCATCTAATACTGTATGGGGACACTGAAGCATCTAATACTGTATGGGGGGGACACTGAAGCATCTAATACTGTATGGGGGGGACACTGAAGCATCTAATACTGTGTGGGGGGACACTGAAGCATCTAATACTGTATGGGGGACACTGAAGCATCTAATACTGTGTGGGGGGACACTGAAGCATCTAATACTGTATGGGGGACACTGAAGCATCTAATACTGTGTGGGGGACACTGAAGCATCTAATAATGTATGGGGGGGACACTGAAGCATCTAATACTGTATGGGGGGGGACACTGAAGCATCTAATACTGTATGGGGGACACTGAAGCATCTAATACTGTGTGGGGGGGACACTGAAGCATCTAATACTGTGTGGGGGGGGGGACACTGAAGCATCTAATACTGTATGGGGGGACACTGAAGCATCTAATACTGTATGGGGGGACACTGAAGCATCTAATACTGTATGGGGGACACTGAAGCATCTAATACTGTATGGGGGGGACACTGAAGCATCTAATACTGTGTGGGGGGGACACTGAAGCATCTAATACTGTATGGGGGACACTGAAGCATCTAATACTGTATGGGGGGGACACTGAAGCATCTAATACTGTGTGGGGGGGACACTGAAGCATCTAATACTGTATGGGGGACACTGAAGCATCTAATACTGTATGGGGGACACTGAAGCATCTAATACTGTGTGGGGGACACTGAAGCATCTAATACTGTGGGGGGGACACTGAAGCATCTAATACTGTATGGGGGGGACACTGAAGCATCTAATACTGTATGGGGGGGACACTGAAGCATCTAATACTGTATGGGGGACACTGAAGCATCTAATACTGTATGGGGGGGGGGGACACTGAAGCATCTAATACTGTATGGGGGGGGGGACACTGAAGCATCTAATACTGTATGGGGGACACTGAAGCATCTAATACTGTATGGGGGACACTGAAGCATCTAATACTGTATGGGGGGGACACTGAAGCATCTAATACTGTATGGGGGGGACACTGAAGCATCTAATACTGTGTGGGGGGACACTGAAGCATCTAATACTGTATGGGGGACACTGAAGCATCTAATACTGTGTGGGGGGACACTGAAGCATCTAATACTGTATGGGGGACACTGAAGCATCTAATACTGTGTGGGGGACACTGAAGCATCTAATAATGTATGGGGGGGACACTGAAGCATCTAATACTGTATGGGGGGGGACACTGAAGCATCTAATACTGTATGGGGGACACTGAAGCATCTAATACTGTGTGGGGGGGACACTGAAGCATCTAATACTGTGTGGGGGGGGGACACTGAAGCATCTAATACTGTATGGGGGGACACTGAAGCATCTAATACTGTATGGGGGGACACTGAAGCATCTAATACTGTATGGGGGACACTGAAGCATCTAATACTGTATGGGAGGGACACTGAAGCATCTAATACTGTATGGGGGGGACACTGAAGCATCTAATACTGTGTGGGGGGGACACTGAAGCATCTAATACTGTATGGGGGACACTGAAGCATCTAATACTGTATGGGGGACACTGAAGCATCTAATACTGTGTGGGGGACACTGAAGCATCTAATACTGTGCGGGGGACACTGAAGCATCTAATACTGTATGGGGGGACACTGAAGCATTTAATACTGTGTGGGGGGACACTGAAGCATTTAATACTGTGTGGGGGACACTGAAGCATCTAATACTGTGTGGGGGGGACACTGAAGCATCTAATACTGTGTGGGGGGGACACTGAAGCATCTAATACTGTGTGGGGGGGACATTGAAGCATCTAATACTGTGTGGGGGACACGGAAGCATCTAATACTGTATGGGGGACACTGAAGCATCTAATACTGTATGGGGGGGACACTGAAGCATCTAATACTGTATGGGGGGGACACTGAAGCATCTAATACTGTGTGGGGGGGACACTGAAGCATCTAATACTGTGTGGGGGGGACACTGAAGCATCTAATACTGTGTGGGGGACACGGAAGCATCTAATACTGTGTGGGGGACACGGAAGCATCTAATACTGTATGGGGGACACTGAAGCATCTAATACTGTATGGGGGACACTGAAGCATTTAATACTGTGTGGGGGACACTGAAGCATCTAATACTGTGTGGGGGACACGGAAGCATCTAATACTGTGTGGGGGGGACACTGAAGCATCTAATACTGTGTGGGGGGGACACTGAAGCATCTAATACTGTGTGGGGGACACTGAAGCATCTAATACTGTATGGGGGACACTGAAGCATCTAATACTGTGTGGGGGACACTGAAGCATCTAATAATGTGTGGGGGGACACTGAAGCATCTAATACTGTGTGGGGGACACTGAAGCATCTAATACTGTATGGGGGGGACACTGAAGCATCTAATACTGTGTGGGGGGACACTGAAGCATCTAATACTGTATGGGGGACACTGAAGCATCTAATACTGTGTGGGGGACACTGAAGCATCTAATACTGTGCGGGGGACACTGAAGCATCTAATACTGTATGGGGGGACACTGAAGCATTTAATACTGTGTGGGGGGACACTGAAGCATTTAATACTGTGTGGGGGACACTGAAGCATCTAATACTGTATGGGGGGGACACTGAAGCATCTAATACTGTGTGGGGGACACTGAAGCATCTAATACTGTGTGGGGGACACTGAAGCATCTAATACTGTATGGGGGGGACACTGAAGCATTTAATACTGTATGGGGGACACTGTAGCATCTAATACTGTATGGGGGGACACTGAAGCATTTAATACTGTATGGGGGACACTGAAGCATCTAATACTGTGTGGGGGACACTGAAGCATCTAATACTGTATGGGGGACACTGAAGCATCTAATACTGTATGGGGGACACTGAAGCATCTAATACTGTATGGGGGACACTGAAGCATCTAATACTGTGCGGGGTACACTGAAGCATCTAATACTGTGTGTGGGGGACACTGAAGCATCTAATACTGTGTGGGGGACACTGAAGCATCTAATACTGTATGGGGGACACTGAAGCATCTAATACTGTGTGGGGGGGACACTGAAGCATCTAATACTGTATGAGGGGGGACACTGAAGCATCTAATACTGTGTGGGGGGACACTGAAGCATCTAATACTGTATAGGGGGACACTGAAGCATCTAATACTGTATAGGGGGACACTGAAGCATCTAATACTGTGTGGGGGACACTGAAGCATCTAATACTGTATAGGGGGACACTGAAGTATCTAATACTGTATAGGGGGACACTGAAGCATCTAATACTGTGTGGGGGGGACACTGCAGCATCTAATACTGTATGAGGGGGACACTGAATCATCTAATACTGTATGGGGGACACTGAATCATCTAATACTGTATGGGGGACACTGAAGCATCTAATACTGTATGGGGGGACACTGAAGCATCTAATACTGTACGGGGGGGGACACTGAAGCATCTAATACTGTACGGGGGGGACACTGAAGCATCTAATACTGTGTGGGGGGGACACTGAAGCATCTAATACTGTATGAGGGGACACTGAAGCATCTAATACTGTATAGGGGGACACTGAAGCATCTAATACTGTGTGGGGGGACACTGAAGCATCTAATACTGTATAGGGGGACACTGAAGCATCTAATACTGTGTGGGGGGGACACTGAAGCATCTAATACTGTGTGGGGGGACACGGAAGCATCTAATACTGTATAGGGGGACACTGAAGCATCTAATACTGTGTGGGGGACACTGAAGCATCTAATACTGTATAGGGGGACACTGAAGTATCTAATACTGTATAGGGGGACACTGAAGCAATTAATACTGTATGGGGGGGACACTGAAGCATCTAATACTGTGTGGGGGGGACACTGAATCATCTAATACTGTATGGGGGACACTGAATCATCTAATACTGTATGGGGGACACTGAAGCATCTAATACTGTATGGGGGGACACTGAAGCATCTAATACTGTACGGGGGGGACACTGAAGCATCTAATACTGTACGGGGGGGACACTGAAGCATCTAATACTGTATGGGGGGACACTGAAGCATCTAATACTGTATGGGGGGGACACTGAAGCATCTAGTACTGTATGGGGGGGGACACTGAAGCATCTAATACTGTATGGGGGGGACACTGAAGCATCTAATACTGTATAGGGGACACTGAAGCATCTAATACTGTATGGGGGGGACACTGAAGCATCTAATACTGTATGGGGGACACTGAAGCATCTAATACTGTATGGGGGGGACACTGACGCATCTAATACTGTGTGGGGGACACTGAAGCATCTAATACTGTGTGGGGGACACTGAAGCATCTAATACTGTGTGAGGGTACACTGAAGCATCTAATACTGTGTGGGGGACACTGAAGCATCTAATACTGTGTGGTGAGGGGACACTGAAGCATCTAATACTGTATGGGGGACACTGAAGCATCTAATACTGTATGGGGGGACACTGAAGCATCTAATACTGTGTGGGGGTACACTGAAGCATCTAATACTGTATGGGGGGACACTGAAGCATCTAATACTGTGTGGGGGCACACTGAAGCATCTAATACTGTATGGGGACACTGAAGCATCTAATACTGTATGGGGGGACACTGAAGCATCTAATACTGTGTGGGGGGACACTGAAGCATCTAATACTGTGTGGGGGGGGGGACATTGAAGCATCTAATACTGTGTGGGGGGACACTGAAGCATCTAATACTGTATGGGGGGACACTGAAGCATCTAATACTGTATGGGGGGGACACTGAAGCATCTAATACTGTATGGGGGACACTGAAACATCTAATACTGTATGGGAGACACTGAAGCATCTAATACTGTATGGGGGGACACTGAAGCATCTAATATTGTATGGGGGGGACACTGAAGCATCTAATACTGTGTGGGGGACACTGAAGCATCTAATACTATGTGGGGGGGACACGAAGCATCTAATACTGTATGGGGGGGACACTGAAGCATCTAATACTGTATGGGGGGGACACTGAAGCATCTAATACTGTATGGGGGACACTGAAGCATCTAATAATGTATGGGGGGGACACTGAAGCATCTAATACTCTATGGGGGGGACACTGAAGCATCTAACACTGTATGGGGGACACTGAAGCATCTCATACTGTATGGGGGGGACACTGAAGCATCTAATACTGTATGGGGGACACTGAAGCATCTAATACTGTGTGGGGGGGACACTGAAGCATCTAATACTGTGTGGGGGGGGGGACACTGAAGCATCTAATACTGTATGGGGGGACACTGAAGCATCTAATACTGTATGGGGGGACACTGAAGCATCTAATACTGTATGGGGGGACACTGAAGCATCTAATACTGTATGGGGGGACACTGAAGCATCTAATACTGTATGGGGGGGACACTGAAGCATCTAATACTGTATAGGGGACACTGAAGCATCTAATACTGTATGGGGGGGACACTGAAGCATCTAATACTGTATGGGGGGGACACTGAAGCATCTAATACTGTGTGGGGGACACTGAAGCATCTAATACTGTATGGGGGACACTGAAGCATCTAATACTGTGTGGGGGACACTGAAGCATCTAATACTGTGTGGGGGACACTGAAGCATCTAATACTGTGTGGGGGACACTGAAGCATCTAATACTGTATGGGGGACACTGAAGCATCAAATACTGTGTGGGGGACACTGAAGCATCTAATACTGTGTGGGGGACACTGAAGCATCAAATACTGTGTGGGGGTACACTGAAGCATCTAATATGTATGGGGGGACACTGAAGCATCTAATACTGTGTGGGGGGACACTGAAGCATCTAATACTGTATGGGGACACTGAAGCATCTAATACTGTATGGGGGGACACTGAAGCATCTAATACTGTGTGGGGGGACACTGAAGCATCTAATACTGTATGGGGACACTGAAGCATCTAATACTGTGTGGGGGGGACATTGAAGCATCTAATACTGTGTGGGGGGACACTGATGCATCTAATACTGTATGGGGGGACACTGAAGCATCTAATACTGTATGGGGGGGGACACTGAAGCATCTAATACTGTATGGGGGACACTGAAACATCTAATACTGTATGGGGGACACTGAAGCATCTAATACTGTATGGGGGGGACACTGAAGCATCTAATACTGTGGGGGGGGGGACACTGAAGCATCTAATGTATGGGGGACACTGAAGCATCTAATACTGTATGGGGGGGGACACTGAAGCATCTAATACTGTGTGGGGGACACTGAAGCATCTAATACTATGTGTGGGGGACACGAAGCATCTAATACTGTATGGGGGGGGACACTGAAGCATCTAATACTGTATGGGGGGACACTGAAGCATCTAATACTGTATGGGGGACACTGAAGCATCTAATAATGTATGGGGGGGACACTGAAGCATCTAATACTGTATGGGGGACACTGAAGCATCTAATACTGTGTGGGGGGGGGGACACTGAAGCATCTAATACTGTGTGGGGGACACTGAGGCATCTAATACTCTATGGGGGGGGACACTGAAGCATCTAATACTGTATGGGGGGGACACTGAAGCATCTAATACTGTATGGGGGGGACACTGAAGCATCTAATACTGTATGGGGGACACTGAAGCATCTAATACTGTATGGGGGGGCACTGAAGCATCTAATACTGTGTGGGGGGACACTGAAGCATCTAATACTGTATGGGGGGGACACTGAAGCATCTAATACTGTGTGGGGGACACTGAAGCATCTAATACTGTGTGGGGGACACTGAAGCATCTAATACTGTGTGGGGGACACTGAAGCATCTAATACTGTATGGGGGACACTGAAGCATCTAATACTGTATGGGGGGACACTGAAGCATCTAATACTGTGTGGGGGACACTGAAGCATCTAATACTGTATGGGGGGGACACTGAAGCATCTAATACTGTACGGGGGACACTGAAGCATCTAATACTGTATGGGGGGACACTGAAGCATCTAATACTGTGTGGGGGACACTGAAGCATCTAATACTGTGTGGGGGACACTGAAGCATCTAATACTGTATGGGGGGGACACTGAAGCATCTAATACTGTATGGGGGGACACTGAAGCATCTAATACTGTATGGGGGGGACACTGAAGCATCTAATACTGTATGGGGGGGGGACACTGAAGCATCTAATACTGTATGGGGGACACTGAAGCATCTAATACTGTATGGGGGGACACTGAAGCATCTAATACTGTGTGGGGGACACTGAAGCATCTAATACTGTGTGGGGGGGACACTGAAGCATCTAATACTGTGTGGGGGACACTGAAGCATCTAATACTGTGTGGGGGACACTGAAGCATCTAATACTGTGTGGGGGACACTGAAGCATTTAATACTGTGTGGGGGGGGACACTGAAGCATCTAATATTGTATGGGGGGGGACACTGAAGCATCTAATACTGTATGGGGGACACTGAAGCATCTAATACTGTATGGGGGGGCACTGAAGCATCTAATACTGTGTGGGGGGACACTGAAGCATCTAATACTGTATGGGGGGGACACTGAAGCATCTAATACTGTGTGGGGGACACTGAAGCATCTAATACTGTGTGGGGGACACTGAAGCATCTAATACTGTATGGGGGACACTGAAGCATCTAATACTGTATGGGGGGACACTGAAGCATCTAATACTGTGTGGGGGACACTGAAGCATCTAATACTGTGTGGGGGACACTGAAGCATCTAATACTGTGGGGGGGGGGACACTGATGCATCTAATACTGTGTGGGGGACACTGAAGCATCTAATACTGTGTGGGGGACACTGAAGCATCTAATACTGTGTGGGGGACACTGAAGCATCTAATACTGTGTGGGGGACACTGAAGCATCTAATACTGTGTGGGGGACACTGAAGCATCTAATACTGTGTGGGGGACACTGAAGCATCTAATACTGTGTGGGGGACACTGAAGCATCTAATACTGTATGGGGGACACTGAAGCATCTAATACTGTATGGGGGGGACACTGAAGCATCTAATACTGTGTGGGGGACACTGAAGCATCTAATACTGTGTGGGGGACACTGAAGCATCTAATACTGTATGGGGGACACTGAAGCATCTAATACTGTGTGGGGGACACTGAAGCATCTAATACTGTGTGGGGGACACTGAAGCATCTAATACTGTATGGGGACACTGAAGCATCTAATACTGTATGGGGGGACACTGAAGCATCTAATACTGTATGGGGGACACTGAAGCATCTAATACTGTGTGGGGGACACTGAAGCATCTAATACTGTGTGGGGGCCCACTGTGAAGCATATAATGTGGGGGGCCCAAAGTGAAGCATACAATACTGAGCAAGGGCCACTGTGGAGCATATAATACTGTGTGCGGCAATTCTGGAGCATACTGAACCAGCATGGTTACCACAGCATCTTGCAGCGGCATGCTATTCCATCCGGTTTGCGTTTAGTTGGACCATCATTTATTTTTCAACAGGACAATAACCCCAAACACACCTCCAGACTGTGTAAGGGCTATTTGACCAAGAAGGAGAGTGATGGGGTGCTACGCCAGATGACCTGGCCTCCACAGTCACCAGACCTGAACCCAATCCAGATGGTTTGGGGTGAGCTGGACCGCAAAGTGAAGGCAAAAGGGCCAACAAGTGCTAAGCATCTCTGGGAACTCCTTCAAGACTGTTGGAAGACCATTTCAGGTGACTACCTCTTGAAGCTCATCAAGAGAATGCCAAGAGTGTGCAAAGCAGTAATCAAAGCAAAAGGTGGCTACTTTGAAGAACCTAGAATATAAGACATATTTTCAGTTGTTTCACACTTTTTTGTTAAGTATATAATTCCACATGTGTTAATTCATAGTTTTGATGCCTTCAGTGTGAATCTACAATTTTTATAGTCATGAAAATACAGAAAACTCTTGGAATGAGAAGGTGTGTCCAAACTTTTGGTCTGTACTGTATGTATTCAAACTTTTCAAGCATTCGAGATGTCCCCAGTAGAACATCAAAAAAATATAGTAATATGGTGATATTTTACAAGGGGAGCATCCTACAGTCACACCCATAAATTCATCGGGTGCGCAACACTTAAACTGATGCATCAAATCCAAAACTGGTACTATTTGGAGCAGGGAAAAGGTGTGGACACTCCACTCCCTACCAAAGGGGATTTGGGGGGACAATCTTGGTCTACGTGATGGAAACGTCACCCCGAACTCCATCATGCCCCTCACTTGATACCACAGTCGTTCAGTGAGGAGTTATTGTTATATGTAGTTGTCTGGTCCAAGGATTTAGGGTTGGGCCTCTTCTCCTGGTGACATCACACAGGTAGGCCTGATCTGAGGTAGGCCAAGCAGCTTGGAAAAAGCTTGGCCTACCTGTGTGATGTCAGCGTTCAAATACCAAACATCTAAATCTATGCTCAAAAAAACAAACTATCACTCTTTCCCTTCTGTGCCCGGCTGTGCCCAAACAGCAGTATATACCACATATGTCAGTAAGTACATTATCCCGGGTACACCAGTGTCATACATGTACCCAAACAGCAGTATATACCACATATGTCAGTAAGTACATTATCCCGGGTACACCGGTGTCATACATGTACCCAAACAGCAGTATATACCACAAGTGAGGGATCCGGGTTTACCAGGGACCGCACCTGGCCTTACCTGCGATCACTTCGATTACCTCACAACCACTTTCCGTGAGTGTGGTGGGTCAACAGAGGGTAGTACGCAAACGAGCCTTCTAAATTTTATATATTTATTAACCCCTAAATGGGTCGATACTAGACACTCAACACATATATAGAATACATGCAGCGGTTAACAAGCAGATACAAGTGGAAATAGCATAACACGGTACATAACAAATAAAAAATGGGGATGAAAGAAAGAAAAGGATATATATAACCAACACCAGCTTGTGCAGGTTATCTCTGGCTTCCAAGTGGGATTCAGCCAGGGCACTTTCTTATGGGACGACCGGCAGCACAGCACCTTAACCAGGTCAAATGGCACAAGACCCTCTGGAGCAAGCAGTTAGTCCATTTCTCTGAGCCCATGTGGTAGGCTCAGAGAACAGTCTTGGGCAAAACATGTGTTGCTTACATGCAGTGACATCTCTGTTAGAGTCACAAGGCCTCAAGCCTGGCTGCTAGGCCGCATGGCAGCCACATGTTAGTCACATGGCTCCCCCCCCACAGCTGGCCTCCAAAAAGCGTGCATCTCCAAATCCACAAGACAACAGAGCCTGGTTCAGCCTGGGCGGAGCCTTTTTGTCTCCCCTGGTCTCCTCCCTGAGTGAGGTCACCAGGGGGAGAAGCCCCGCCCCATCTCTACATCTCTCAGAATAACTTTTCAGTATAATTCTATGCATGATGTTTATAGAGTCTGGCTGGTAGTATAATGGGGTTCCTGGCGAGATCCCCAATACATAGACTCCAAGTTTGACACTCCAGCTCCCTTTGGGTAAGGAGATCAGTGCCTGGACCTCTTCTGGGCTTTGAACTGTGACATGTGTATATTCTGAGCGTGCGCCTTGACTGGACGCATCTGGGGCATTTATCGGGGCGACTATAAGATGTTCCCCAGGCCAGATATTGTCATAAAACCATAACTCCCCAGAACTAGCACTGGCGTCACTGAGTCTCTCAGGGATATGCGGATCGTTTGCATAAAGCATCCTGTCTAAATGAACCCCCGCTGGGTTAGTGAGGATGGCAGTCTTATGCAGATGAAGGCTTTTGACCAAATGGCTGATTGCTTCAGGGACAGGACAATAGACCTGAACTAGAGAGTAGTTTGACCACTTTCCAGGTGCTCTGCTAAGCCTGATTCTAGGCACCAACCCCCGCTGTGCAGTAATATAGAGGGATATTGATATTCCAAGACTATCCCTGCACCTCATATCATCACACCACATATGGCAGTAAGTACATTATCCCGGGTACACCAGTGTCATAAATGTGCCCAAACAGCAGTATATACCACATATGGCAGTAAGTACATTATCCCGGGTACACCAGTGTCATAAATGTGCCCAAACAGCAGTATATACCACATATGGCAGTAAGTACATTATCCCGGGTACACCAGTGTCATACATGTACCCAAACAGCAGTATATACCACATATGGCAGTAAGTACATTATCCCGGGTACACCGGTGTCATACATGTACCCAAACAGCAGTATATACCACATATGGCAGTAAGTACATTATCCTGGGTACACCAGTGTCATACATGTACCCAAACAGCAGTATATACCACATATGGCAGTAAGTACATTATCCCGGGTACACCAGTGTCATACATGTACCCAAACAGCAGTATATACCACATACGGCAGTAAGTACATTATCCCGCTTACACCAGTGTCATAAATGTGCCCAAACAGCAGTATATACCACATATGGCAGTAAGTACATTATCCCGGGTACACCAGTGTCATAAATGTGCCCAAACAGCAGTATATACCACATATGGCAGTAAGTACATTATCCTGGGTACACCAGTGTTATACATGTACCCAAACAGCAGTATATACCACATATGGCAGTAAGTACGTTATCCTGGGTACACCAGTGTCATACATGTACCCAAACAGCGGTATATACCACATATGGCAGTAAGTACATTATCCCGGGTACACCGGTGTCATACATGTACCCAAACAGCAGTATATACCACATATGGCAGTAAGTACATTATCCCGGGTACACCAGTGTCATACATGTACCCAAACAGCAGTATATACCACATATGGCAGTAAGTACGTTATCCTGGGTACACCGGTGTCATACATGTACCCAAACAGTAAGGCAGTAAGTACATTATCCCGGGTACACCGGTGTCATACATGTACCCAAACAGCAGTATATACCACATATGGCAGTAAGTACATTATCCCGGATACACCAGTGTCATACATGTACCCAAACAGCAGTATATACCACATATGGAGGTAAGTACATTATCCCGGGTACACCGGTGTCATACATGTACCCAAACAGCAGTATATACCACATATGGCGGTAAGTACATTATCCCGGGTACACCAGTGTCATACATGTACCCAAACAGCAGTATATACCACATATGGCAGTAAATACATTATCCCAGGTACACCAGTGTCATACATGTACCCAAACAGCATTATATACCACATATGGCGTTAAGTACATTATCCCGGGTACACCAGTGTCATATATGTACCCAAACAGCAGTATATACCACATATGGCAGTAAGTACATTATCCCGGGTACACCGGTGTCATACATGTACCCAAACAGCAGTATATACCACATATGGCAGTAAGTACATTATCCCGGGTACACCGGTGTCATACATGTACCCAAACAGCAGTATATACCACATATGGCAGTAAGTACATTATCCCGGGTACGTCATACATGTACCCAAACAGCAGTATATACCACATATGGCAGTAAGTACATTATCCCGGGTACACCAGTGTCATACATGTACCCAAACAGCAGTATATGCCACATATGGCAGTAAGTACATTATCCCGGGTACACCAGTGTCATACATGTACTCAAACAGCAGTATATACCACATATGGCAGTAAATACATTATCCCGAGTACACCGGTGTCATACATGTACCCAAACAGCGGTATATACCACATATGGCAGTAAGTACATTATCCTGGGTACACCAGTGTCATACATGTACCCAAACAGCAGTATATACCACATATGGCAGTAAGTACATTATCCCGGGTACACTGGTGTCATACATGTACCCAAACAGCAGTATATACCACATATGTCAGTAAGTACATTATCCTGGGTACAACGGTGTCATACATGTATCCAAACAGCGGTATATACCACATATGGCAGTAAGTACATTATCCCGGGTACACCAGTGTCATACATGTACCCAAACAGCAGTATATACCACATATGGCAGTAAGTACATTATCCCGGGTACACTGGTGTCATACATGTACCCAAACAGCAGTATATACCACATATGGCAGTAAGTACATTATCCCGGGTACACCAGTGTCATACATGTACCCAAACAGCAGTATATACCACATATGGCAGTAAGTACATTATCCCGGGTACACCAGTGTCATACATGTACCCAAACAGCAGTATATACCACATATGGCAGTAAGTACATTATCCCGGGTACACCGGTGTCATACATGTACCCAAACAGCAGTATATACCACATATGGCAGTAAGTACATTATCCCGGGTACACCAGTGTCATACATGTACCCAAACAGCAGTATATACCACATATGGCAGTAAGTACATTATCCCGGGTACACTGGTGTCATACATGTATCCAAACAGCAGTATATACCACATATGGCAGTAAGTACATTATCCCAGGTACACCGGTGTCATACATGTACCCAAACAGCAGTATATACCACATATGGCAGTAAGTACATTATCCCGGGTACACCAGTGTCATACATGTACCCAAACAGCAGTATATACCACATATGGCAGTAAGTACATTATCCCGGGTACACCGGTGTCATACATGTACCCAAACAGCAGTATATACCACATATGGCAGTAAGTACATTATCCTGGGTACACCAGTGTCATACATGTACCCAAACAGCAGTATATACCACATATGGCAGTAAGTACATTATCCCGGGTACACTGGTGTCATACATGTACCCAAACAGCAGTATATACCACATATGGCAGTAAGTACATTATCCTGGGTACATCGGTGTCATACATGTACCCAAACAGCAGTATATACCACATATGGCAGTAAGTACATTATCCCGGGTACACCAGTGTCATACATGTACCCAAACAGCAGTATATACCACATATGGCAGTAAGTACATTATCATGGGTACACCAGTGTCATACATGTACCCAAACAGCAGTATATACCACATATGGCAGTAAGTACATTATCCCGGGTACACTGGTGTCATACATGTACCCAAACAGCAGTATATACCACATATGGCAGTAAGTACATTATCCTGGGTACATCGGTGTCATACATGTACCCAAACAGCAGTATATACCACATATGGCAGTAAGTACATTATCCCGGGTACACCAGTGTCATACATGTACCCAAACAGCAGTATATACCACATATGGCAGTAAGTACGTTATCCTGGTTACACCAGTGTCATACATGTACCCAAACAGCAGTATATACCACATATGGCAGTAAGTACATTATCCCGGGTACACCAGTGTCATACATGTACCCAAACAGCAGTATATACCACATATGGCAGTAAGTACGTTATCCTGGGTACACCGGTGTCATACATGTGCCCAAACAGCAGTATATACCACATATGGCAGTAAGTACATTATCCCGGGTACACCAGTGTCATACATGTACCCAAACAGCAGTATATACCACATATGGCAGTAAGTACATTATCCCGGGTACACCAGTGTCATACATGTACCCAAACAGCAGTATATACAGGGTCGGACTGGCCCACCGGGGAACCGGTGAATCCCCTGGTGGGCCCCGAGCCCCGACTATTAGTCCACATTTTACCAATGTAAATGCATTGGTCAGGGGCCCGATCTGGAGGGTCAGGGGCCTGATCGGGCCCCTGACCAATGCATTTACATTGACAAAATGTGGATTAGTAATGGTCAGGGGCTGGACTTTACTACCATAAAGATGGCCGCTGCCGGCGGAAGACTGTCCCTACCTTGTCATGGGCCCGCCTCCTGAAGCCTACATCCTGATTGACAGCTGCTGGAGCCAATCAAATTGCAGCGCATTGCTGCACACATCAATGACGTCATAACGCTGTGTGCGGCGGCGGGATTCAGCAGAGGAGCCCAGAACAACAGTGTGAAGGTAAGTACTAGTTACCACACACACAAAACAACTTTTCCCCTTATTTTGCCCCCAAATCTTTCAGCGTCACTGACCCCTCTGAGAACTACAACCCCCAGCAGCTCCAGATGCTCTGGATCTGTTGAGAGTTGTAGTCCCCCCAACCCCCCCCCCCCAAAAAAAAAAAAAACAAAAACAAAAAAAAAAAACGAATATTCCATTGTACTGTTATGCTGGTGCCTGCTCTAGGGCTCCAGCATGACAATACCTAAGTTGCAGAAACCGCTGAGGACTTTTCTGTCCGTCACTTTCAGTTTGAATATGGCGGACACCGGCGGACCTCATTATAATGGGGTCTGCCGGTGTCTGTGTGTAACCGCCATGTTAACAGTCCGCCTCTCAGTCATTCGGGTCCCATGGCCGCAGTTGTGAACCTAGTATAAGGCTATGGCTACACTACAACTTCCGTCATGAAACCAAAGATCGCCGTGTAAACCTTAGGACTCTTTCACACGATAGTGCATGGAGTCGCGTTGGGACCCTCAGGTTGCAATGCGACTCCATTCACTAACATGAGTGAAGGGGTTACAAGGCGACACGGCGATCCACATGACGGGAGTCACGGCTTATTCATCAAAAACAATGTTTTCCACCTGCCGGAGTTTTGCGCCTAATTTATAATGAGGTGCGCACATAAATTAGTCGCGTCTTCTGGAGTCCGTGCACCTAAACAGAACTCCACACCAGCTCCTTGCTGATGTAGATCTCTGGGATCATTAACACTAGTAAACTGAAGTAAATGATGATAAAATGACAGGGCCAGAAAAGTGGTGAAAAACTCAAAAAGTCTTTTTTTTTGCAAAAATTTTCACTTGCGCAAAATAATTGTTACTTTTTTAATGGCTTGTACATCACTTTTTTTTTTAGCACACAAGCTGTGTTAACCCCTTAAGGACCCAGCCCAAAAGTGCGTTAAGGACCAGGCCTCGTTTTTCAAAACTGACATGTGTCACTTTATATGGCAATAACTTTGAGACGTCTTAACTTACACAAGTGATTTTGAGATTGTTTTTTCGTGACACATTGTACTTCATGTTAGTGGTAAACACTAATGAATATTTTTGTATTTATTTATAAAAAAATAGGAAATTTGATGGAAATTTGGAAAAAAATCGCAATTTTCAAAATGTGAAATGCTCTGCTTTTCAGACAGATAGTCATACCACCCAAATACATTAATAAATATTATCTACCATATCTCTGCTATATATCGGCATCATCTTTTAATCGTCCTGTAATTTATTTTGGATGTTAGAAGGCTTACAAGTGTAACAGCGATTTTGCAGATTTACAAGAAAATTTCCCAAACTAATTTTTTAGGGACCACTTCAGTTCTGAAGAGGATTATAAAGGCCTATATATTAGAAACCCCCATAAATCACCCCATTTTCAAAACTGCACCCCTCAAATAATTCAAAATAATATTTGGGAAGTTTGTTAACCCTTTAAGCATTTCACTGGAATTAAAACAATATGGAGGTGAAATTTAGACATTTAATTTTTTCCCACTAATTCCTTAATTTAGCCCTAAAATTAACACATTCACAAAGGGTTAAAGGAAAAAATGCATCTCACAGTTTGTTATGCAATTTCTCCCGAGCATGGAAATACCCCACAAGTGGGTGTAAACTGATGTTTGGGCGAATGGCAGCGCACGGAAGGGAAGGAGCGACACTGGGGGTATGAAAAGCAGATTTTGCTGGAATAGTTTTCGGGTGTCTCATTTGCAAAGCCCCCAAAGTACCAATACAAAGGAAAACCCCAAAAAGTGACCCCATTTTGCAAATTACACCCCTCACAGAATTCACATAGGGGTATAGTGAGCATTTTGACCTTACAGTCGTTTCACAGATTTTGCTAACACTGGGATGTATAAATGAAACATTACTAAAATGTCACTTTATCCCCAAAGTTTTCATTTTCACAATGGGTTAAAGGAGAAAAAGCCGCCCACAGTTTGCAAAATAATTGCTCCTAAACACAGCAATACCCCATATGTGGTCGTAATCTGCTGTATGGGTACATGGCGGGGCTCGGAATGGAAAGAGCGCTATTTAGCTTTTGGAGTGCAGATGTGGCTGGAATAGTTTTCAGGTGTCGCATTTGCAGAGCCCCCAAAGTACCAATACAGTGGAAACCCCCTAAAAGTGACCCCATTTTGAAAACTACACCCCTCACAGAACATGTCAAGGGGTATAGTGAGCATTTTGACCCTACAGCTGTTTCACAGATTTTATTAACATTGGGACATTAAAATGAAAAATTACTTTTTTTCCAATAAACCGTCAATTTAGCCCCAAATTTTTCATTTTCACAAGAGGACAAAGGAGAAAAAGCACCCCAAAGTTCGTTACACAATTTCTCCTGAACACAGAAATGCCCCATATGTGGTCGTAATCTGCTGCATGGGTAAATAGCAGGGCTCAGAATGGAAAGAGCGCTATTTAGCTTTTGGAGGGCAGATTTTGCTGGAATAGTTTTCAGGTGTCGCATTTGCAGAGCCCCTAAAGTACCAATACAATGGAAACCTCTCAAAAGTGACCCCATTTTAGAAACTACACCCCTCAAGGAATGTATCAAGGGGTATTATCATTTAGAGCCTAAAAATGCTTCCCAAAAATTAATGTACAAAGTGAAAATTAAAGTTTTTAAAGAAATATCCAATTTCAGTGCCTAATACGTTGCGGCCACTTTGTGGCATCAGTGACATGATCTCCTAAAACTATTAAGTGGGCTATCCCGGGGACAAAAAAATTATATATGTGGGTATAAACTGCTGCTTGGGCACGCAGCAGGGCTCAGAAGGGAAGGAGCACTGTGGTTTTTTAGCTTTTGGAGTACAGATTTAGAGGGACTTTCTGGACGCCATGTTGTTTTTGCAGAGCCCTGGAGGTGCCAGTAAATTGAAATTCCCCAAGAAGTGACCCCCATTTTGTAGGGGCAATTTTAGGGTCTCTGCAAATGTGACATGGCGTCCAAACACCAACAATCTAAATATGCGCTCCAAAAGCACATAGCGCTCCTTCACATTTGCGCCCTGCTGTGTGCCCAAATGACAGTTTATGCCCCCATGTATGACACTGGTGTACCCAGGATAACGTACTTGGTATAAACTGCTGTTTGGGCACAGCCGGGCACAGAAGGGAAGGAGCGCTATTTTGGTTTTGGAGCACAGTTTGCTTTTTGGACACCATGTCACTTTTGCAGAGCCCATGAATTGCCAGTAAAGTGGAATCCGCAGACTTGTCACCCCATTTTGGAAACTACACCCTTCAAGGGATTTATCAAGTGGGGTAGCGAGCATTATTAACCCTTAAGTGTTGCATTCTTTTAATTTCCAAAAATGAATGCGCAGCTGATAATGAAAAGTTAAAAATGAAATCTTTCTATAGATACGCCATTTCAGTGCCCGATATGTTGTGCCCAGTTTATGTCTGCAGAGACACACACTCCAAAAACTGGTGAGCGGGGATCCCGGGCACAACAGCTTTTGGAGCGTTCATCTCTGATACAAGCCGGGCACAACATATTACGCACTGAAATGGCGTATTCCTGGAAAAAAGTGTCATTTTCACCTTTCACCATCATCTGCGTATTCATTTACGGATAATAAATTATAGCAACACTTGGGGGTTAAAAATGCTCACTGTACCCCTGGATAAATTCCTACAGGGGTGCAGTTTCCAAAATGGGGTGACATGTCAGGGGATTCCACTATACTGGCATTTCAGCTCTGCAAAAGTGCAATGGCGTCCAAAAACCAAACCGTCCAAGTCTGTGCTCCAAAAACCAAATAGCGCTCCTTCCCTTCTGTGCTCGGCTGTGCCCAAACAGCAGTTTATACCACATATGACATTAAGTACCTTATCCTGGGTACACCAGTGTCATACATGTGGGTATAAACTGCGGTTTGTGCACACAGCAGGGCACAGAAGGGAAGGAGCGCTGTGTGGCTTTTGGAGCGCAGATTCAGATGTTTGGGATCTGGACGCCATGTCATGTTTGCAGAGCCTCTAAAGTACCAGTAAAGTGGAATCCCCTAGGGAGTGACCCCATTTTGAAAACTGCACCCCTCAAAGAATTTATCAAGGGGTATAACGAGAATTAGTATCCCAGACGTGACTGCACAGTGGATGGGGAAAGTGAATGAATATGTAATCTGTGCGTAGTACATGGGGTACACTAAATTCCCTACTATTTCCCCAGTAGTTCCTATTATTGGGGGTCACTCTGGGGGTCACTTCTGGTTTATTATCCCTCGTAAGCTCTAAATCTGGGGTGTACCCTGATATCCGCTCACACAGCTTATACATTCCCTTCCTGCCGCAGCCAGTTATGTTCTAATGATTTGGCGATTTTTGGGGTTTTTGTCTTCACATTGTACGAGCTATATTTTCTTTATTTCTCTGGTGATGTAGCCATATGAGGGCTTGTTGTTTGCAGGGTGAGATGTATTTTTTAATGACATCATTTTTAGGTGCTTACAACTTATTAAATAAATTTTATTAACTCTTTCTTGGTGGATTAAAAAACAACCTCATCAATTCTGGCACTGCGTTTTATCTTTTAAATTTTTCACCATGCAGCATAGAGCGTAAGTAACATGTTACCTTTATTCTGCGGGTCGGTACGATTACGGCGATACCTCATTTATACTGTTTTTTTATGCAATACCAATTTTGCAGAACAAAAACCCATTTGGGGAAATAAATTAATTGTTTTTGCATTGCCATCTTCTAAGATGCGTAGCATTTTTATTTTTCAGTTTAGAGAGTTGGTTTAAGGCTTATTTTTTGCGGGACAACCTGTGCTTTTTATTGGTACTATTTTGGGGTACAAACGACTTTTTGATCACTTTTTATGACATATTTTGTAAGGTGAGATGGCGAAAAATCGTTACTTTTGGTGGGTTTTTTCCGTTTTTTTTTCCCCGGCTTTCACCTTGTACATTAAATATGGTTTCAGTTTTATTTTACAGGTTGTTACGGACGCAACGATACCAAATATGTATTGTTTTTATTAATTTTTAGGTTTATTTTTTATATAATTCATTTTATATAGGAAAAGGGAATTTTTGGGGCTTTATTCTTTTATTAATTTTTTTTCACATACTTTATTATTTTTTTTTTTTCACTTTTTTTAACTTTTTCTTGTGTCCCATTAGGACACCTGAGCCAGAGATGCTTTGATCTCTGGCTCAGTACTATAGACTGCAAGACACGAGCATACACGTGTCTTGCAGTCTATACAGGAAGTCATCGCTATGGAAACACAGCTCTGACTTCTGCAGGTCTCGGCAGGATCAACCAGGTACTGGGGTCTCCAGGCAGCCTGGGGTCACTGGGCAGACCCCGGGCTGCAGATTAGAGATATCGGCACCCCCCCCTGATCTCGCTGCGGGGGGGTGCCGGGGAGGGCGGCAAGATGGCGGAACCCTTTGGATGCCGCGGTCATGTTTGACCGCGGCATCCAAGGGGTTAAAACCGCCGATCGGAAGTTATGGCTGAGCGGGGGTTATGGAGCAGGGTGTTAGCTGTCAGATACAGCTAACACCCGGTTCCGATACCGCCCGCTCAGATAGTTAGCGGGCGGCCGGCCTCGGGCGTATTATTACGCCCTGGTGCGCGAGTACCTAGCGCCCAGGACGTAATAGCACGTCCAAGGTCGTTAAGGGGTTAAATCAGCTCCATTTATTTATTTATTTATTTATTCTGCTTACTTGTATAGCGCCATCACATTCCGCAGCGCTTTACAGACATTGACAGTCATATGTAGATTGTGAGCCCTATATGGGACAGTGACTGTCATTGTCTGTTAAGCGCTGCGGAATATGATGGCGCTATATAAGTAAGAAAAATAAATAAATAAATAAATAGTATTTACACATACAAATAGGATGCATGATATTAAAAAAAAAATGTCGTGCATCCTATTCATACAGTGTATATATTATGGGGCTGATTTAACACGGCTTATTTATTTATATGGCAGATATAACCTTTTTAACCAACCCCCAATACAATATAATTTTGTCAATATGTTGTTAAAAAAATAAAAAATAAAATAAAATTATTTATGCCAGGGGAGGTGAAAAACAACAAAAAAAAATACCGTACTCACCTGTCTCCGATGCTGCAGTGTCCTCCCAGTGCAGTCCGATCCTGCTACTTGGCTGTCTTCTGGCGGTGACGTGCCGGCTCCCTTCCGCTGAGGCCGTCACGTGACTACTTAGGTCAATCAGCGGCCTACAGAAGGGACCCAGGGATGTCACAGATAGTGACGTCCCTTCGCCATGGCTGCGGATTGGCCTTAGCAGTCATGTGTGGTGGGGACATGCGCCAACAGAGCTGCAGGACTGGGGAACACACGAGCATCGGGACAGGTGAATGTGTTTTTTTTTTTTTTTTAGTTTTTTTTCACCTCTCCCACTCTAATTAAAAAATACATTTTTGCCTGGACAACCCCTTTAAAGGGATTATCCACATTCTAATATTGTTATACCACCTGCAGGGGTCCAACACACAGGACCCCCCTGTAGATCAGCTGCATTGGAATAGCGTGGCTCTCAGTAATGTTACCATACCACGCTGCTCACTAGCCCTATAAAGTGTAGTGGTGGCTTTAGGTACTGCAGCGCTGTCCCATTGAAGTCTATGAGGCAGCACTACAGTACCAAAAGCCGCAGCTGCACTATGTACAGTGAGTGAGCAGTGTGGCTCCTGGTATGTCATCATTACTGGGAGTCACGCTGTCCTGGTGCAGCTGATCTGCAGGGATCCAGGTTGTCAGACTTCTACAGATCTAAGGGCTCATTCACACAACAGGATTCCCAGGCCGTGTGCTGGCTGTTGTATTAGCAGCACACGGTCCGATAGATTTTAGTGGATCTATTCGCACAACCATTGTTTTAACGGTCTGTGTGAATGATCCAAGAAAGAAATAGAACCGGCTATTTTTGGAGATTTTATGGATCCCTTAATAGACTCGTGTCAATGAGGGATCCTTGAGAACAGATTCTCCTCGGGTGTGCAGTGTGCTGGGCACTGTCGTGTGAGTGTAGCCTAGAATATTAGAAGGTGGATAACCTTTATAAAGGGGCTATGCCATGAAGAATAGTTATCTGTTATCCATAGGATCGCGTCCTCAGAATCGGGGTGTTTTTCTTCTAACTGAATCCAGGCTGAATGTAGCCGTGCCCAGCTGGACGGGAGGCGACCGCGCACCCAGTAACTGAGATAGTGACGTACAGGACTGCGGCTATCTCAGGCACTCCCATTAAAGTAAAAGAGGGCATGGACGCTTCCTATCCAGCAGGGCACGGCTACATTCACCCTGGATTCAGTCAGACTAAATTCACTGTGGGGAGAAAAACATCCCCATTCTCAGGACCGGGACCGGGATTCATTCTGGTCTGTCCTATGGATACAGTAGTTGTAGTTCGGTGACTCTGGCCTCGTAATAATCCTGGAGCATGTAAGGGATTCAGGTGCAGGAAGTGAAGGTCAGCGGGGACTTGTCACCACATTTCAGGAGCCATAGTCGGGGCACTTCTCTGTCCTTAAGGCTGGGGTCCCACGTGGTGGAAACGCTGCGGTTCACCTGCGGCGTAAACGCCGTGGAAAAAAAAGCGGCGTTTTACAGTCACAGCAAAGTGGATGGGATTCTAGTAATTCCTATCCCCACTTTGCATTAATATACGTGTTGCAGACATGCGGCGATTTCCAAAACCGTTGTGGTTTTGGAAATCGCTGCATGTTAATTATACCTACGGAAATGCCGGCGGTTTCCCTATAGCTATAATGGAAGCAGAAAGTTCACGGAGGAAACCTCTGTGAACTTTCTATCAAAAGCGCTGCAGGAAGAACTGCAATGCGTTGCTGTCGTGGTTTTTCCAGCAGAGCTTTTTTGCTGCAGGACGCCATGTGGGGCTTAGCTTAAAGGGGTTTTCCAGGGCTTTCCTTTTTTTTTTTTTAATTGCTGACCTATCCTTAGAAATGTCATCAATTGGAGATCTGTTGGGGGTCTGACACCTTGTCCCCCTGTGGTTCAGCTGGTTAGAGAGGCAGTGGTCCTCTCTGAGAGCTGCTTCTACTTCACAGGACATGTGACATTATATTCATTGATCACATGGCCTGATCACAGCTCAGTCCCATTCAAGTGAAAGGGCTGAGCTGTGATACCAAGCACAGTCACTATGGAGCTGTGCTTGGTAAGTACTGAAGAGGCTGCAGCACACACATCATGTGAACAGGTGCTGATCCCTTTCCAATTTTTAATTGATGATTGCATAGGTCATCAATTACTCAGCCTTAGAAAACCCCTTTAAAGCCCCAATTAGACTGTCCTACTGATATAAAATAAGATAATATAGCACCCAAGTCTGTTTCCTCTCTGTAGTGAATGAAATGACAGCAATAAGCATTCTTCTATCTACAGTAGGCTTAACGTGAAAACTGTGGAATCCACCAGAACATATGGCCTTGTGCACACCTGAGACGCCTGCACAGACGGTTGGTCTGGAAGCATAGACAGTGATTCAGGGTAGGAGCTTCTCAACATCTATTATTGACAGATATTCATCTGTTTTTGTTTTTTAAGGGATTGTCCAGGATGTTAATACAATAGATACTGATGATCTATCCACAGGAAAGGCCATCAGCATCTGATCGGTGTGGGGGCTGACTCCCAGATCCTGCACCAATCAGTTGATTTAGCTCCCGCCTCTCAACCCTACCACACTGAAGTGTTTAAAATATTGATCCAGTGTTGAGGCGTGTCAGTATCTTGGAAAGCTGGTTAGTACCCTTGTACTACCCTGATTTCCAAGGTACTAAGACAGCATTTAGCTTGTCAGCTGCCGCCACTCTGGATCAATATTATTACACTTCTTTGTGATTGGTTTTACTCCCAGGCACATTGACAGTATTTCACTTCAATAGCTTACTTTAAATGTGAGCAGGAGTACCTCAGGTCACATAGCTAGTGCAGGGACTCTTATATAACTTAGGAGTCCCTTCACTAGCTCATTCTGGCGCACCTACCTTTAGGATGAGACAGAATTCTGTCTCACAGATGAGTCAAGATTCTGTCTCAACTACAGGTCCCCTCCACCAGAATAGAAGCCAGTGTTCATTAAATTTACCAGATAAGAAGGAAGACAGCTGAAGGTCACTATAGTTTTTTAAAAATTTTTCATACTGCTGGGATCTTTTGTGTTTTTTTTTTTACCTTTCAGGTTATGATGGATCGCTTGGATTACGTCGGATTCATTGGACTCCATCGATGATCATCGTTTTCGTTTAATTTTTTAATAAAATGGTCAAAGAGGGTTGTCTGGGGGAGTTTTTATTTCAATAAAAATAATTTCTCTCATGTCTCTTGATTATTTTAACTACTTTCTTACCCCCTTAGTAATGGCGACTGTCTGTTAGACAGCATCCATTACTAAGGTGTGGCTTAGTGTTAGTTGGCGAATATTCTAGCACTAACCCTCCAATTATTACTCCAGTACCCAACACCATCAGGGGGTGCCGGGAAGAGCTGGGTATCGTCCAATACCCAGCTGTCTAAAGAGACTGCTGGGGATTGGGGTGGTTGCAGTCTGGTATTATTAGGCTGGGAAGGCCCAAAAACAGTGGCCCTTCCCACCCTTGTAATGTCAGGCTGCTGCTGCTTGTTATATCCGGCTGGTTATGAGAAATTGGGGGGACCCTATGTCGTTTTTTTTCCAATTATAAAGCAGCATAGGGTCCCCCCAATATTTCTGAACCAGACAGATATAACAAGCAGTAGCCTGACATTACAAGGGTGGGAAAGGCCACGGTGTTTGCCCCTTCCCAGCCTAATAATACCAACCTGCGATGTCCCCAATCTCTGGCTGTCTCTTTAGACAGCTGGGTATTGGACAATACTCAACTCTTTTTGGTGTTAGGTACCGGGGTAATAATTGGAGGGTTAGTGCTAGCCTTCACCAGCTGACACAAAGCCACACCTTAGTAATGGATGCTGTCTATCAGACAGTTGCCATTACTAAGGGGATAAGAAAGTATTAAAAAAAAACTCGAGACATGAGAGAAATTTTTTTTATTGAAATAAAAACTCCCCCAGACAACCCTCTTTGACAATTTTATTAAATAATTAAAAGAAAAACTGTAAAGCACTGCGGAATATGATGGCGCTATATAAGTAAGCATAATAAATAATAATAAATAAATAAAAAAAACAAAAATGATGATCATCGATGGAGTCCAACGAATCCGACATAATCCAATGGATCATCGTAACCTGAAAGAGAAAAACATAGCGTAATAAAAAAAAAAATTATACTCACCTACAGCTGTCTTCTTTCATCTGTCTTCTGTGGTAAAATAGAAACTGGCTTCTATTCTGGTGCAGGGGATCTGGAGATGAGAAAGAATTCTGTCTCATCTCAAAGGTTTGTGCCCCAGAATGAGCTAATGAAGGGACTCCTAAGCTACAGAAGAGTCCCTGGACTAGCTGTGTGATTGTTGTTACTCCTATCAATGTGACCAGGAGTAACACAATCACACTGGGGGGTCAGGAGAAGCAGGAGCTGACAAGCTATTCATATGAATTGACAGGCGTCTCATGCATTCACAGCAGGTACTGCCCGGTAATTCATTTGCATTTACAAGCAGCTCCTGCAAGGGGGGAGGGGGCAATGCAGGCGCAAAATATCACTCCTGCATCGCTCCACATCTGTAGCAATATAAGTGTGAAAAATGGACAGCACAAGAATGATGTTTTTTTTTTTACAGATAGTACATGGACAGAAAAATTGTTAGTGTTAAAGGGGTTGTCCAGAATAACCTGTTTTTGGCAAGGAGGCTGGGGAAGGTGAAAAAAAAAAAAACAGACTCTCACCTGTCCCCGGTGCTCCGGTGTCTCCCACCACAGTCTGGTCCTGCTGCTCCCAGGTGACGTCCCGGTTACTTTACTTAGGCCGCTGATTGGCCTCAGGAGTCACATGAGGTGAGGACTTCCTCCTAAACAAGACCCGGGAGGAGCAGGACAAGGCTGTGGTGGGAGACACCGGAGCATTGGGGACAGGTTAGTATGGGGTTTTTTTCTTCACCTTCCTGGCCTCCTTGCCAAAAATGGCTTCCAAGAGAACTACACCACTTTGATAAAACCATTCCCTTCTGCAATAGATATTATGGAAGCTGATGGTGATGGTGATGGTGAGGATGACATGAATGATGGAAAACATGGAGCTTGTGAAAACTGCCTGACCTGCTGCTATAGACTTTTATATGATCACAACTTGCATTCTGCTGCATATACAAATCTTTTTGTGGCATATAAGGCGCTCCCTTACTCTGGCCTGCACCTTTCCTGCGAAAGAATGTTTTAAAAAAAAAAATTGTAAAAAATCGGTTGAGGTCATTGATTGGACAAGAACTTTTAGAATCTCTCATTTTAATGAACATTGAGAGGGAGATTTCCAGGTCTTTAGATTATGATGACATTATTGATCGATTTGCAAACTCATCTGTTCTTCAGAAACTGCTGCTGTAACCTGGATGTGTAAAATGGTTTTTTTTTGTGTGTCTTACTATATTAATACTGCTCTATGTAAGGTTAGTTATTTGTATCGTGCGTCTGATACATTAAAACTACGTTTATAGAAAAAGAAAATGGAAATCCTGACAGGGACAGGAACCCCTTTGACTGTAATGGGGTCCATCAGTTTTCTACTTTGATGTTTGTCACTTTGCTATCTGCACTATTGTGCCTGTAATGTTGAACTCTATTTGTGATGGAGGAGAAGTTAATGTTTAATTTTATATTATTTATTTAAATATTATTTATTTGGTTGTGCAATAAAATAATTTTGGTTTGCTTTTCCGTGTATGTGTGTAGAACGGAATATAGTTTGTGTGCTAGGTCTCAAGCCTGAATGTATTTAAGATCTGCATCACACAGATCTCAGATATGCAGACCCATATATAAAATAAAATACATTTTTCTATTCAAAGACAGTAAACTAAGGCTCAGCTAAAAGTGATACTTGCATTGATTAAGAGAACACTCACTTTGATGTAGTACAAAGGACAATACAGTTCTGTTTTGCACACTGTATTGTGCGCGAAAATGCACGTTAAATGTGCATGATGCCAAAAACTGGATGGGCGATATTTCATATGGCAGCAGGGTGGGCCCCTAGAATCAACCCCACTGGTGGTCCCTACGCA